>KZ107839.1:2090977-2185036 GCA_002116315.1 Epicoccum nigrum
TTGTTCACGCCAGCTGGGGGGGTGTGTTGCGGTGCAAGTCGGTCCTACAGGTCCCGATCGTCACCTCTGTTGACTATCCTGGACTAGTACGTCTCAGGGTATGTATATATCGTCACCTCCTAGCTAGATAGCAACTCAGCGCAGTTTCTATTATTTTCAGCGGCTGTCTACGCCGCTATATGTCCTTATAGCCCTTAGGCTTAGGCTACTCTGTAATAGTGCGTATATGTTCTGGGTCTATTACTACGCCCTCAGGTGTGACAATAAAGCCCAGAAACTCAACAGATTCTGTTAAGAAGGAGTACTTGCTTGCCTTTACAAACAGTCCCTACTTAACTAAGCAGTTAAGTACCTCTTTGACGCGATGATCGTGATCCTTCGGGTTCTCTGAGTAGATTAGGATGTTGTCTAAGTACACTATGCAAGTCCGATTAAGCAGGCCCCTAAGGGCTCTGTGAATATACGACTAGAAGGTTGCTAGGGCGTTAGCTAACCTAAAGGGTATAACTAGGTACTTAAAGTACCTGTATCGTGTCTTAAACGCGGTCTTCTACTTATTGCCTTCCTTAATCCAGAGCCTATAATAGGCATTACGTAGATCTAGCTTAGTAAAAACCTGCGCCTTTAACAGTCTATCAAGCATTTTACTAACTAGGGGAATTAGATAGCGATTCTTAATTATTACCTTATTTAATCTACAGTAGTCTATGCACAGTCTTATAGTACTGTCGGCCTTTAGGACAAACAGGATTAGAGCACTAGCTAGAGACTTGCTTAGCCTAATCTACCCCTTCTCCTGTGCTGTATTGAGGTATTCCTAAAGGATATCTAGTTCCTTGCGAGAGAGATTGTATATTAGGAGATTTAGCACTTTCGCACCCTCTACAATGTTAATAGAGTAATCGTACTCCCTGTGAGGGGGTAGCACTCCTAATTAACGCTTGCTAAAAGCGTACTACTTGTAGTAGAGCTTTAGTAGTACAAAACAGAGTTCGTCTTTATTAGGCTTATTATCCTCAGGTAGAACCTGAGGCACGTTCCTGTCGTAGTCTGCTAGGGACTCTTTACGACCTAGAATAGGGATAACGCCCGCTATGTGCTCCTCTAGTACTGCAGAGACTAACTAAGGGTAGTTGTCCCAGCAAGGAGGGTCTAAGCTACTTAAACGGCGTCTAGAGTCGGGGCGCAGCTAGGGGGTGCCTAGCTGACCCTTAGTCCTACGCAGGGCCTCTAGGTAGAGCAAATATAGTTGCTTGCCTAGGCCTAGGTTGTCAAATAGTTCTTAGACAGAGGCGATAAATACTCTCTCTGTTCTATCAGCGTACTACGTAAACGTTCCTTTAGCGAAACAGATGCATAGGTCAGCCTCTGCAAGCTATAGATACCCTAGAATAAGGTTGTAACTGTAGAAGTCAGCTGCCTAAAAGGTCTCTAGTCCTACTAACTTTTTAGTACCTGCGCTGTTAGGGCAGTCTATAATTAGTTAGCAAGACCTGTAAATCTGCAGCTGCTTGTTGTTAAGGGTTATAGCCCTTGGTTTCCTTGCGTTGTTATAGGGTACAATATTTATACCCTTAAGACTCGCCCTATTAATAAGGTTTATCTCGGCGCCTAAGTTGTACAGGGCTTAGAGCGTCCTAGGGGTGCCGCTAGGCACTTGCAAGTGTACTGTTACTGCAATACGGGTTTTCTTCCTATTAGAGTCTAGCCCTAGTAGCAGTTAGGATAGGTTTGCGACTAGGGCTTCCCTTTCCCCTAGCTTAGCTTCTGTTAGCTATTACTAGGGTGCCAGTTCTTCTAGTGCAGTTTCTAGTAGTCCCTTGGTTGGGACTGGTTCCTACCGCCTCGAGATGTCCAGCGCCTAGAGTTGTGTGCTGGAGCTGTGGACGGCTGTTAGGGCTCCCCTAGGACAGTGCTGGAGTCGCTACGGGCTAGGGTGTTCCTACAGCTGTTTTAGCGTTTAAATCTTCGCCTAGGCAGAGAACTAGGACTACGTTTTGCTATTGCTTGTTAGTTAGACTTCTCTAAGGTAGACTTTAGTAGTCCTATAGCGGTTTCCGCGTTGCAGAGGGCCCTTTCAAATTTAGGCTACTCCTAGATATGCTCTAGGGTGCTATTGCGTTGTATTTCTTTCTGCAATAGCTCTAGGATTTTGCTCTAGATAAACGCTATCTTGAACTCGTGGTCTTCTATGCTATTGTTAAACTTAAAGAAGCTGCGTAGGAGTAGGGACTCTCTTTAGCTAAGTAGCATAAGGAATAAGTTTATAGAGTCTTCTTTGCTCTACTTAATTTTAAAGAACTTTTAGTAGTTTTCGTAGTAAGTAAAGACAGGATCTTGGACTAGCTGTTCCTCCTCCGCGCGGAGCTTAGCCTATGTCTAGATAGATCCCTTAGTAATCTATTGTTAGATTAGTTCTCTATAAGTACTAAACTATATAGTACCTATAATCTAGTAGGTGCAGGTAACAGAGTCCTCTAGCACTTAAGTATACTAAAACGCTGTCTTAATATCTTTTGCCTACTAGTCTACCTGCTAGGGGGTTAGAGACGTCTTCTCTGTGCCTAGCTTTAGCTTTGGCTAGACGTTGTTTAGTGTCTGCATAAGCCGCCTGGCCTTGTTGAAGGCTAGCTAGCTATAGCCTAGGGTTTGTCTGCCCTAGGCTTCTTTTAGTATTGCTATTGCTCTGTCAAGTTGCTTCTGTCGCAGTTTAATCTCAGCGATAGGCGTGTTTTGAAGCTTGGCTTCCTCTAGGGTTTCTAGCTGTCTTGTGACTGCTGCCTAGAGGCTTATTGCTTTATCCTAGCTCTTACGCCTTCTTGTTTGTATTAGGAGCGTCGTCGCTCTTATATTAATAGGCGTGAAATTCGTGTCGCTTAGCGCGCTAGCTAGGGGGTTGTCTTCGCAATTAGTGTCGTCGCAACGCGTCTCTAGGATCTCCCCGGGTTTGTTGAGGGGCGCGTCCCTTGCGCTTTGTGTTGCGCTCTGGAGGGTACAATGTCCTCTAGCCATTGTTAACGCGTAGCTAGTGATCTACCCTAAGTCGCAAGTTGACTGCCTCTTCTGAGAGGAAATAGGAAGGATTCGAATTGTGAGGTCACTGTAGGCAGGCAATCAGACTCAAGGTAGATAGGATAGCTTCTAGGCCGAATTAGGGTTGTATTTAGATATCAGACGAATCCTTAAGGTGTAAGCCTCTAGATTCAATAGGAGTATATTTACAGAGGGCCCGTGTGCAGCCTAGTCCTTGCCCTAGGTATGCCCAGGGTAGGGCTGAGGGGTGTTAGAGAGGAATCCTGTGATAATTCTACCCCTAGACTAATAGACTTATAGAGAGAGCTAATAGTAATATTAAAGTAGTTACTTATACGTATATAAACTAAATATAAGATAACTAGGCTACACTTACACTAAAACTAGAGCTTATACTTAATACCTATATAAACTCTACTATAGGAGTATTACTATTCTTCCTGCAGTATAGCTTTGAAATTATACTATTCCTGCCTAACTTGCCTTATAACCTATCTAAAGGAGATGTAATAGACTATACTACAAACCTAAAAGATTACGCTTAAGTAATTATATAGATACTATAGTAAGCAGCAGACTAGGTAGTTTTAGCTATAACTTACTCTTAACAATAATAAGAAGCTTAAGCAAATTATACAAGACTACTAGTACCTAAGTATAAAGTTAGAGACTAGGTCTAGTTAAACCTAAAGAACGTCTAGACAAACAGGACAAGTAAGAAACTAGACTAGAAGAACTAGAAGTTCTAAGTCTCCTGCGTACAGGACCCCTACTAAGTAGAACTTAATATCCTATAGTAGATAAAGTCCTACTATATAGACCTTATAAGACCTACTATAAATAACCTACTACCCTTATAAGTAGTAAGAGAGAAATAACTAGGCGTAGTTATTATATAAGATAAAGACTAGGAAGAACACCTAGAGTACCTAGTAGAGGAGATTACTAGCAAACGCGTATAGAATAGATAGCTATAGTATTAGGTTAAATAGGCAGGCTATAAAGCTCTAAATTAGGAGCTAGAAGTAAATATTATTAAGACTAAAGCCTATAAAAGATAGATAGCTCGTATAATAAGTATATAGCTACTAACAGAAAGGCTTGCTAGAAATTAGAGGAAGAACCTTACTAGTACTATAAACAGTAATAGTATAGAAGGAGTATCCTAACCCTACTTACTAAGATTAATAATACGCTCTTTAGACTTGTTAGGGATATAAATAATAGAGTATCTAGACAGACTAGAACCCTTATTAGTATTATAAGTAGACCTAGAGGGAGCAGCTGTACAAGAATAAGAGAAGGTGCAATAAGTACTAGTGTTACCCTAGACATAGTTAGAGTAAGCCCTGTTCTACTCCCTAGCAATAGACACGCAGCTAAAGAAGGTAGTAAATAGCTTCTCTCCTTAGACAGCACTAGCGCAATTATTAGTACAGCTAGTAAGGTTAATAGCACTATAGGAGTAAATAACAAAGGCCTTAAGATAAGACAGACGCTAGGTAAGCAGCTAATAAGTATAGAGAGTTGCATAAGTAATAACTAGAGAATAGTTGTAGACGCTAATACTAAAGACTGCGTTATATAGGGACTAATAATAAGGACGTAAGAAGAAGTTAGTAATACGCTAAATATCTACCTGTATAATAAGTTAGTAAGAGATAAGACGTAAGGATAAGGATTATATAGGAGCAAACGCAAAGATACAGTAAAGCTTATTAGTAATAGCTAGGTCTAAGATATACTAGACAGTATAGTACTAGTTAAAGTTAGTAGGACCCTAGAGGATGCTGATATTTACTAGAATAATACTACTAGGAAACGTAGGAGTTAACAACTAGTGTGTAATAGTAGTAAGATAGTTAGATGCCTAGGTAAGAGTGCTAGTCGCAAGACTACTAGTAAAAGCCTAGAGATAGTTTACACTACTACCCTACTAGCTACTAGAACCCTATATACTATAGTTGATATTAGCTATAATAACATATAGACAAAGGAAGTTAAGAGTTAAAGAGAAGGAAAGTGTAGAGGGAAGAAGAGAAAGAAGTAGGTCTAGAGCTACTTATATAGGAGAGCAAATGCGTATAGCCTATACTAGGCCTACTATTACTTAAGGTAATTATAACTTATAAATAGCTACTATAGGGAAAATAGCTTTACTATAAATAAACTAGCTAATTAGAGGCTTAGCGCAAATCTAGACCTAGAATATATAATAAGTTAACAACCCTAAGTTATGTCAGCTTACGGCCTTTATGTATAAGCAAGCAAAACCTTTAGTAAAGGAGGGGAGTACTATTATAGGCTAGGCACTAGATATAAGACTATATACAGAGCAGACCCTATATATAAGTACGTAGGCTACTAATAGACTAGCTTCTAGCTTAGCACTAGGATATATCTTATACAAGAAGAGGCGTATCCTTTTCTTTCTCTATCTTTCTACTTCTATAGTTAGGACGAATACATACTTGTTAGCAGGCCTCTTTAACCCTTAACAGATATAAACTAAGGTAAGTATAAAGTAGATAATCTACTCTAATAAGCTATTAGGCCTTCTACCTATAATTACTTAATACTATAATATTGTATTATAACCTGTAGTAGATATTATTATTTACTAATATCTACTCTATCTTTTCTATATATATACAAATTATGCCTAGTCTCTCTGCAGCGCTTATAGTGCCTTTTACCCCTCTTACTTGTACCTATTTAAACCCTACCCTTATACGTCTCCCCCTTAACCTAAGCTCTAATAATGTATTAGGTAATTAGGTCCTCTACCTCTTCCTTTAATAGGTCTCTACCCTTCTAGATTTGCTTTCTTTTCTGCGATTTGCGCTTAGAAACAGCCTTGTTTAACGCTTTAAGCTGCAGCACTTAGGCTGCTAGTAACGTCTACCTATTCAGTAGCATTGCAGTGCCTCTCTACAGCTAATTAACAATTTCTACTATTAGAGTTAGTAATAATCTTTAGTACTTTTAATTACGATTACGAAGCAGTATTAATTAAGCCTCTATCTTGTTAGTATTAGTAGGCGTCTTAGGGTTCTATTAGGGCACCTCTAAGAAAGGCAATATTAGCGTGTAAACTATTATATTAAGCTTTAATAGTAACGTAAGTGCATAGCGAGTAGGCCAGCTAGGCAAGTAGGCCGCCCTAACAATCTATTAGGCCTACTACCTGTAATTACTTAACACTACAACATTGTATTACAACCTGTAGTAGATATTATTAATCACTAACCTCTACTATATCTTTCTTACACGTGCGCAAATTGTGACTAGTCTCTCTGCAGAGCCTACAGTGCCTTTTACCCCTCTTGCCTGCACCTATTCGAACCCTACCCTCACGCGTCTCCCCCTTAACCTGCGCCCTAACGTCGTATTAGGCGATTAAGTCCTCTGCCTCTTCCTTTAATAGGTCTCCACCCTTCTGAATACGCTTCCTTTTGCGCGATTTGCGCTCAGAAGCAGCCTTGTTTGACGCTTCAAGCTGCAGCACTCGGGCTGCTAACAACGTCTACCCATGCAGCAGCATTGCAGTGCCTTTCTGCAGCTGATCAACAATCTCAACCATCAGAGTTGGTGATAATCCTTGGTGCCTTTGAATACGATCGCGAAGCAGCGTTGATTGAGCCTCTATCTTATTAGCGTTGGTAGGTGTCTTAGGGTTCTATTAGGGCTCTGCTAAGAGAGGCAGTGATAGCGTGCGAGGCTTCACGTCAAGCTTTGATAGCACTACTAATAGGTTACTAGGCACTAAGCCAGTTGCTCTGAAGCTTGAGAGGATATTTGCCTTTGAAAACGCCTTCTTAAATACCTCCTTAAGGGTTGCGATAAAGGCTTTCTTGTCAATCTGGCCAATATAGTCAAGCACTAAGACTCTGATCTCCTTGCTATATACCTGCTTCAAGGGGGCAAAACAACCCACATCAAGTAGCTGCAGGATATGTGATAAGTAAGGAGGCATACACAGGGTAATTATCTTGTTCTCCTTGCAAAGATCCTGGAAGGCAAGCGACTTGTGGCTCTTATAGCCGTTAAGTATTAGCAGTATATAGCTACCTACCCTCTAGCCCTAAATCTGCTTAACAAAGTGCCTTAGCCAGGCTATACCAATGTCGTTTGTAGTCCAGCTATTGTCACTGACCCCAATGCGCTATTAGGGCTTCAGATTAGGGTACTAAGACTTGTTGTGGTTCTTTGCTTTGAAGACAAGGTAGGGCGCAATTGCCCAGCCCATTGCGTTTATTGCAGCAATTAACGTTACCTACTTACGGTCTCCCTGCTAGACCCTAATAGGCTCAGTGCGTCTCTCTGATGCAGTAACTACTTTGACGCAGTTTCTAATGCCTATAGTAAAGCCAGTCTCGTTAAAGTTGTAGGTATCTTCGTCCTAGATGCCGTACTTGGCCTTAACGTTCTGTACCAGGTTAAATTAGGGCCTAATGACAGCTAGGTCGCTGCAGAGGACTCTCTGGCGATCCCTCTGTTAAGTTATACGCGATTTGAGTCCAAGTTCTCGTTTAACAAAGTTTAAAGCCTATCGCGGGCTAACAGGGTCTGCGTTGCGTGCAGTACGTAGTTAATCAGCTATATCTTTAACCTAACAGAGTGTTGGGGCAAGTCCTTATGCGTTAAGCTTCTTTATACACTGCACAAGCGCCTGCTCTTCTGCCTTAGTTAGAGCTGATAACTTTAGGTGGGTATTGCGTGTTGACTGCGTTCCAGCGCGTTGCCGTTGGAGTGTTGCTTTTGGCACGTTGTAGACAATAGCAGCGCGTCGCACGCTTAGCTCTTGCGGTTTTTTAATTGCTTGAAGTGCAAGGTTAATCCTCTCTTCTTTCGAAAGCAATTCAAAGTCTGGTGGTTGATCTATTGAGGTTTGAAGGTTAGTAGGCCTGATGGATTGTTGGGGCGGCCTACTCGCCTAGCCGGCCCACTCGCTATGCACTTACGTTACTACTAATAGATTATTAGGCACTAAGCAAGTTATTTTAAAGCTTAAGAATGTTGAGAATAGCAGCTAACTCCAACCTCCAATCAGGAGGTCTAGTATACCTTACCAGAGGTAACTAACTACCGGTACGTGGAGGGAGAGTAACTGGAGCTACTTTGGGAAGACTAGTAAAAGTGCACAGATATATAGTACCCCTTAGAAAACTTTACTGTTGCATACTAAAAAAACACATTAATTAACTCTAGAGGTATCTACGATACGTCTATTATACATACTTTGATTCTAATTATCCCTAGGGAGCTTCTAATATTAGCGATTTATTTTAACTAGTTATAAGCCTAGGTTTTGCAACCCTAAGAGATAATTAAGTGTGTACGCGTCGCGTACGACAGGTACAAACAGACGCACAGCAACGGCAGTAAGTTACTGCTTAAGGAGCAGGCAATAACTCTGTCCCCTAGATAGTAGTGAGTTGCTACTCAAGGAGTAGGCAATAACTCTATCCTACCTACTTCCGTTACTCGCGAGTTGCTGCTAAGGCAGGCAATACTGATAACGTTGCAGAGGCAGTAAATTGCAACTAAGACAGTTAGCAATAACCCTACGCAACAACAACAAACTAAGTTAGTGAGGCGTTACACTAGCTGTGGACGATAACTGCACTAACTACGATCTAGGAAGGCACTAAGGCCTACCCACTATTACAACAAGACCTTACTAGAGGTTACCTTGAACAACGATAATTTACATTAACTAGCAACTAATACAAGTGCAATTGCTATACACTATACAGTAGGAGGTAGACGTAATAAGTTTACCTACAGATAAAGGGATGTCTAGGTATAGGAAGGTAGCAATACTCTTAAAGGAGAACTCTAATACATAGTTTAAGCAAATAAGGGATTAGCTAGAAGGCAAAGGTCTATTCTAGGTAATTAAGACTACTACACCACTTAGCTCTACAGGGTCTACGCCAGACCTAAAGGGGACTACTAAGGGGGTAGGAAATCTCTCCCTAGACAATCTACCCCTAGGAGGAACTAGCAGCCTACTAACCTTTAGGAGACTAGACGCTAAGGCGAGGTACACTATTAGGCTCTCACTGAATAAGTTTAATCTCGAGCGGGTAGAGGGAGCTGATACAGCAAGAGAGATCTAGGCAATAATCTAGAAGAAGTACAAGGCAAAACTACTAAGCACTAGAAGGCACTATCTTACTGAATACGTTAACTACAAGATGGACTCATCTACGACAATAGAGAGAGCCTAGGAGGAGCTGAGCAAGCTAGGACGTAAGGTAGTTAAGCAAGATCCTTCTTTAAAGACCTTGAACAGCACCAACTAACGCCTAGCTAGGCTCCTAAGCGCACTACCTGCAGAATACGGCTCACATTAAGCAGCACTTAACGCCCGCAGGGATATAGACGTAGAAGAGGCTCTTAAGATTCTTACAGAGGCTGAGCATACTATCTATCCAGAAGTAGGCATGTTTGCTAAGAGGCCTACTAGCAGCTACAAACCCTAGAGACCTCAGAGCCCTATTTAGAAAGAAGGGCAGGACTGTTACTTGTATAAGGGACACGGTCACTACTTAAAGAACTGTCCCTACACTAAGACTGCAGTTCAGGCAGCATCTAAGAAGCAAAGGGCTGAGACCTCTAGCCAACAATTAAGTAACAAGACAGAGACTAGATTTAACTAGATGCAAGCAACAATCGACAGCCTGCAGAAGAAGCTAAAGGAAGTCAAGTCTAAGCAGAAGTTAAAGAAGGCCTACACTGCTAGAGCAGTAGTGTCAGAGTTGTCTAGTGATGAGGATAAGCATTAGCCTAAGGAAGAATGTTAAGAAGAGACAGCAACCTTCTGCAAAGAGAACGTTAGTACTACCTTAGATACTTAGATATCAGACTCTGGTGCAAGCTCTTACATAACTAACAATCTTGGATTCTTTAGTAAGCCCCTACAGCAAACAGGTCGAACCCTAATCAAGGTTAGTAGAGGTAGACTGTACTCAACACAGAGGGGAACTGTTCAAATTTAAGACAGCAGTAGGAGCTAGATTAAGCTAAAGAACGTACTTTACGTACTAGGCTTAGGAGTTAACCTGCTATCTAGGAGGAAGCTCTGTAAGGAGGGGCTGATAGGCTACTTTAATGATAAGAAGATGTATTACTAGAACAGGCTAGGGAATACTATTATTAAAGCTACTAAGAGGAACAGAGTATACGTCCTAGACAAGATTAAAGCAACCTACAGTAACGTAGGTAAGCTAGAGGAGATTACTACAAGCTACGCTCTTAATCACCAAGTAATTAAGGAAGAGGCTAGTAACTCTAAGCTAGAAGTGCAGGACAAGAACGTAGTAGAAACCTACTAGCTGTACTATCGCTGCTTCGCCCACCTTAGACCAGCTAAGATCAGTTCAATCCACAAGATAACCACACACTCTAAGCCAGTTAAAGTAGCTAAGTGTGAGTGTGAGGTCTGCCAGGAGACCAAGATAGTTAAGAGGAAGGGGAAGGTAGCCGACTAAGCAGAAGTACTACTTAAGCAAGTGTTAATTAATACCTGTAGGCCGTTCCCTGCCTCAAGAGAAGGGTATACCTAAGCGCTGGTAATTAAAGACGACTACACCCGGATGTCTTGGATAATCCTAATCAAAAACAGGAAGGACTGCCCTAAACAGCTCCAGCTCTAGAGGATTAAAGTAGAAAAGCAATCTAGGTACAAGCTTAAGGTAGTACGCATTAACAACGCGAGTGAGCTCGTGAGGCACTTCTAGAGCCTAGAGCGAGAGCTTAGAATTAAAGTACAGACCATAGTTCCACACACATTAACCTAGAATAGGCTGGCTAAAAGGGAGAACCAACAGATCTAGGTAGACTCGCGCACACTGCTAAAGGATGCTAAGATGCTACCTGAGTTCTAGGTAGATGCCTGCCAAGCTGGAGTGTATATCCAGAACCGTATTAGAGTAGGGCCTACTGTTAACGATTACTTAATCAGCCCCTATAAGGCATTCACAGGCAATATCCCTACCGTTGACCACGTCTGAGTATAGGGGTGCAAGGTACACTCATATATAGAGAGGGAGTCGATACTGCAAGGGTTCTAACACAACAAGTTAATAGACAAGTCAAGAATAGGAGTATTTATTAGCTACGTGGGAGACACTAGCAAGCAGTTCTTAGTCTAGGCACCTAACCAAAGGGACGTTATAAAGTCAAGCAACGTCGTGTTCTACGAGGACTAGCTAGGTAGTGAGATTAACCTGAAATTCCAGAGCCAGCACGCTCCTAGTACAGCCCTAAACCGGAACGCTAGGGGAAGACCACGGCTAGAAAGAGAGACTGAACCTCTAGGACTACACAAGGAGCTACCTAGCCCTCCGTTGCGGAGGTCAGTAGGAGCTAAGGCAGAGGCCAGTAACCCTACCTAGAAGCTAACATTAGTAGGAGCTGACGTCCTAACTACTAACCGGAGCACACGAGCTACTACTCAAGAGGAGAAGCTAGAGTAGGAAGTACCAGCTGACTAGAAGCTAACTTAGAAGGTTGAGGTAGTTATACTACTAAACCCTCTAAAGCAAGCCAGAGAGGAAGATCTAGCTGATTAGGAAGATAAGCGAGCAGCTAAGATGTACTAAGCCCTACTAGCACTGCTTACTGCCTTAGGTGTTAACAGTATAGCTGAAGACGAGGTTAAGGATATCTATTAAGAGGCAGTAGAGCTATTCTAGCTTATAACCTGTAAAGCAGAGATAGTAGAAGCTGCCTTTAGCGCTACAGGCAAGGGATCTATACCTGTCCTACAGAACTACTATAAAGCTATTATAGATTAAGTCTAGGGAGAAGGCTAGAAGGAAGCAATCAATAGAGAGCTAATTACGCTTGCAATAAACTAGACCTAGGAAGTAGTAACTCCTCTATTTAGGGTAAACCTAGTTACTAGCAAGTGGGTATTTAACACTAAGTTTAACACTAACGGTTTACTTAACAAACTAAAGGCCAGGCTAGTAGCAAGAGGCTTCTCCTAGAAGCTTAGGATTAACTACTTCTATACTTTCGCGCTAACTCTACGTTACGATACGCTTCGAGTGTTTATAGCAGTCTGTGCAATACTTAACCTAGAGATGCACGCAGCTGACGTAAACAATGCCTTTATAGAGTTGTTCTTGAAGGAGGTAATCTATATAAAGGCTCTACCTAGAGTGGATATGCCTGCTAGACAGTGCCTCAAGATCAATCGGAGCCTGTACGGCTTAAAGTAGGCAGCAAGAGATTAGAATAAGACCTGCATTATAGAACTGCAGAGGCTAGGCTTTGTTCAGTCAGACTCCAACCCGTGCCTCCTTACTTACCTAGAGCGAGGGATCATTCTCCTAGTCTACGTTGATAATATTCTACTAGGCGCTAAGAAGCTAGAGAATATCAGATAGTTTATAGAGGAATTCAGCAAGGTATTCAAGATTAAGGACCTTGGTAAAGCTAAGAAGATCCTTAGCGTACGAATTACCTAAGATCAAGCTAAGAGAGCAATTACACTCGATCAAAGCCACTACGTAAGGGATATCCTAGCAGGATATTAGATGGAACAGGACAAGGCAAAGAAGACTGATATCCTAATAAATAGGTACGACTCATTAAGGCCAGCTGAGTCTTCTGATACTAGGACTGATTAACAGGCTTACTAAACGCTTGTTGGAAAGCTCTTGTACCTGTTAATCCTTACAAGGCCAGATATCAGCTTCGCTCTTAGAAGACTAAGCCAGTATCTCTCTAATCCTGCTGAGTTCCACATGATTGCTCTGAGGAAGGTGCTTAAGTACCTCTGATCGACTATAGACTACGGAATCACCTTTGGTGGAAAGAGACCTGAAGGCCTGATCGGATACTCTGATTCTGATTTTGCCTCTGACCGCAGCGATAGGCTGTCTATCCTGGGCAACGTATTCATGCTTAGAGGCGGACTAATTAGCTGGGCAAGTAAGAAGCAGAAGTCAGTCGCTACGTTAACTATAGACGCTGAGTACATAGCGATGTGTGAGGCAAGCAAGCAGTCTTAGTGGCTGTCACTCGTGCTTAGGGAGATAGGAACTCTAGAACTAATAGGCGATTACAAGTTTAAGCCTATAGTTAAGGAGAAGACTAAGTTCATGATTAGTTCTCTAGTACTTATACGTGGAGACAATCAGGCTGCCCTAGGACTCGTTTAAGACGCTCAGATTACGCCAAGGTCAAAGCACATTGATGTAGCGTACCACTATTAACAAGACCTGATGAAGAAGAATCGACTAAGGGTTGAATTCGTGGGTACTGCGGAGATGGCGGCTGACGGCATAACGAAGCTGCTTCCAAAGACTGGGTTCAACCGATTTCTAGAGCTGCTAGGGATACGATCGATCGGCCTACGTGCCTGAGTGGGAGTGTTGAGAATAGCAGCCAACTCCGACCTCCGATCAGGAGGTCTAGTATACCTTACCGGAGGTAACTAACTACCGGTACGTAGAGGGAGAGTAACCAGAGCTACTTTAGGAAGACTAGTAAAAGTGCACGGATGTATAGTACCCCTTAGAAAACTTTACTGTTGCATACTAAAAAAACACATTAATTAACTCTAGAGGTATCTACGATACGTCTATTGTACACACTTTGATTCTAATTATCCCTAGGGAGCTTCCGATATCAGCAATTTATTTTAACTAAGAAGATATTTACCTTTAAAAATGCCTTATTAAATACCTTTACAAAGGTTGTAATAAAGGCTATTTTATTAATTTAGCTAATATAGTCTAGCTCTAAGACTTTATTCTCCTTGCTATATACCTACTATAAGTAGGCAAAACAACCTATATTAAGTAGCTATAGAATAAAGATAAGTATAGATATATATAAAGGGTAATTATCTTATTCTCTTTATAGAGATCCTAGAAGGTAAGCAACTTGTAGCTCTTATAGCCGCTAATTATTAGCAGTATATAGCTACCTACCCTTTAGTCCTTAATCTGCTTAATAAAGTACCTTAGCTAGGCTACTCTAATATTATTAGTTGTCTAGCTATTTTTGCTAACCCTAATACGCTATTAGGGCTTTAAATCTAGGTATTAGGACTTATTATAGGTCTTTGATTTAAAGATAAAGTAGGGTGTAATTGCCTAGCCTATTACGTTAATTATAGTAATTAACGTTACCTACTTACAGTCTTCCTACTAGACCCTAATAGGCTTAGAGCGTCTCTCTAATACAGTAACTACATTAACGCAGTTTCTAATGCCTATAGTAAAGCTAGTCTTGTTAAAGTTGTAGGTATCTTTGTCCTAAATACTATATTTAGCTTTAATATTCTGTACTAGGTTAAACTAGTGCCTAATAACTCTTTAGTTGCTGCTGAGGACTCTCTAGCAACTCCTCTGTTAAGTTATACGCAATTAGAGTCTAGGCTTGAGTTTAATAAAGTTTAAAGCCTATTAGGGGCTAACAGGGTCTATATCGCGTGCAGCACGTAGTTAATTAGCTATATCTTTAACCTAATAGAGTGTTAGGGTAAACCATTACGCGTTAAGCTTCTTTATATACTACACAAGCGTCTGCTCTTCTACTTTAGTTAAAGCTAATAACTTAGGGTAGGTATTGCTTATTAACTGCGTTCTAGCGCGTTAGCAACAGAGGGTTGTCTTTAGCACGTTGTAGACTATAGCAGCGCGTTACACGCTTAGCTCTTAAGAACTTTTAAGTGCCTAAAGCGCAAGCTTAATTCTCTCCTCTTTTAAAAGCAATTCGAGGTCTAGTTGTTAATCTATTAAGATTTAAAGGTTGTTAGGCCTAATAGCTTGTTAGGGCGGTCTACTTGCGTAGCTAGTCTACTTGCTATGCACTTACGTTACCTTATTAGGATAATTATTAATAAGTAGATCTATATATTTCTTATTATAAATACCTGTTAGTATAAATTACTTTTTATAACATATTAATAATTATAGGAGTATATTTATTAAAAAAAAATTATTACTTGTTAATAGGTACTTTCTATAGTAAAGTATATAGTTTATAGAATTGCTAACTCTTATAGTTTGCATTTAAACTAGTTAATTAAATTTGTCTTTCGACCTTAACTAAACTTTAAGCTAGGTAGTAATATCTATACTACCTATTATTACTATATAAGTATTAGGACTCTAACCTAGAATAGTCTATAATAGTCTGTTAAGGGCAGAAATGCCCCTAAGTGCAGTACTTTAGTACTAAACTAGGTAGACTAAGTATATATAGTCTATTGCAGACTAAAGCTGCTCAGCAGCATTTAGTCTATAGTTAATCGATACATTACGGCTGTAAACAAGATCTTACTTCGTTACTTGTGTGTGTTCTGAACTACTCTGTTGCCCTAGAACCTTTGGGTTTCTGACAATAAGCAGTATTTTACTTAGTACAGACTACTACCTCCTCTAGAATTTCTATTACTATATTTATCTCTAGATACTAACAGAACTAGTACTTACAAGCTTAGCCTAAAGTACTACTTTAACTACTACTTAATCTAGACTACTATAGTAGCTATGTAATAAAGGCCTTTATTAATTACTAAAATTAGAATAAGATCCTAATACTAGTTTCCCCCCTATACGCTACCTATACAATACAACTTCTATATATATTATATGTTATAGGCTAGGCCCTAGATGCAAGACTACATACAGAGCGGCCCCTACGTACAAGCACGTAGGCTACTAAGAGACTAGCTTCTAGCTTTACACTAGGATATGTCTTGTATAAGAAGAGGTGTATCCTTTCCTTTTCTCTATCTTTCTGCTTTTGTAGTTAGGACGAATGTATACTCGTTAGCAGGCCTCTTTAACTCTTAACATTATACTTTAAACCTCTAAGCTAATCTTACTTAATTAAGCTTTTATATTAACACTATATAACTAAGAAAGATATCTTTATAAGTAAAGTAGACTTTATAAGTCTCTTCTAGTCTGCCTAGATTACTACCTTTATAGAAAAGTTAATACTTAGAGCCTTTAAAACCACAGGTTTTTACCTACTTCACCTCGACGCTCTACTTATTCACTTTAAGAAGGTGACTCTACTACTATGTATAACATCTTCTCAGCAATCAAGGCCTTGTTTAGTAGTTATCTTACCAAATTAGTAACGTTTTAGGTCATTATTTGACCGTGCAGTGACGTATAGGAACCTAGGGGCGGAGAGTAAGGCAAGGCAGTAGATACACTAAATTCACGTAGCTCTGGAGCTTAAAATCAGAAACTAAAGAGGCTTAAAAGAGCCCTCTAGAGTAAGAAGAAGTGTTGGAAGAAAAAGAATGTATTACTACTGTTACTACCAGACTCTAATATACAAGAGTGGGCCGTATTCTATGACCTGTTATCTAAGGCACGTGCTAATTAACGTATAAGGGATGCTGAGAAGCAGGAAATTATAGAAGCAGCAGCAAAAGCTAGTAAAAAGCAACTAAGACTTACTACCAAGATCATAATAGAGAAGACTAAAGCAGATAATAAGGTAGTGGCGGAGCGGAAGCGTTATGAGAAGGAGGAAAGAAGAGCTCAGGAGGCACAAACAAAGGCCAATCGTGCAGCTAAAAAAGCACGCGCTAAGGCACTCAAGGACGCTCAAAAAGCATCCAAATTGCCTAAATAGGCGAGGAATAAGGCCTTTAAGAGACTGCAGTCAAAAGTAATAGAGGGTGGTAGTGCTGCAGCGCGGCGTCGTTCCCAGGTGGTGCATGAGCCTAGCTCCGTACCCTAAGGCGTCAAGACTTGCAGTGGCCGCGTCACACGTCTAACAGAAAAACCAAGTTAGCTTAAAGTTTTGTTGTGTTTGATTTTATAATCTGACAGCTTTTTGTATAATATTATCTACTCTACGTGATGTTTTTGCTACACTATTGTTGGGGTGGTTAAGTTGGTAAGGTGGTTCGGGTGGTGGCCCGGCCAAGGTGGTGTCCGTGCACGGTAGTGGCGCTGTACCTTGACCCTTTCTAAAGTGTTGGGCACTACTGCTTGTGTGCTATAGGATGTACAGGAGATTAGGCAGGGGAGGAGCTGCTATCCGGAGTATCATATTAATTTAGTATAGCTATCTACAGCTGGCAGTAACCTTACAGGCAGCTACTACAACAAGTTGTACCTTGAAGAGCTACACTGTCCGGCAGGCTGCGGAAGAGAAAGACCTGCATGGCGCAGCCTTGGAGGCTTGGCAACTTATGTGATGCTTTAGAACAACACGACGCAGCAGCGCTGTAACACATACACTGCACTTTCCAGACTGCTAGCCGCGAAGTGTTGATTGGCATCTATCCAGAGTGGCTAATGTTCACTTCGTGACCACCATCAGTCACAGAAATTGCAGAACTCTAGATGTGGCTGCTGGTCGTGACACGTGACGCAGGGCTTTATTTTTGAGGAGTGAGGGCACGGTCTCGCGTTGAAAGCTGATATTAGGCTACCTGATGTATTGCTGTGATTTTTCGTCGATGGGAAAAAGGTGGGGATTAGAGGGTTCTCGGTCAATATTAACTTTGTGTTGATGCACAAATTTGTAATCTGCTCGCTCAGTGCAATTATGCAATCCACCCTGCTAGTTGACCCTCACACCTTCGGCCGAACCAATTATATTCAGTAGCCACAAGCATAGCACCTTTCGCTAATGATGTCCGTCTTCGTTCAGTCTATGGACCACATACATCGCCCCTCTAGGTCTATTACATAGTGGCCCGGACGAAATGTGACGGAAACGATAGGAGCTGGATGATTTTATATAAAAGGCCCATCTCAACGTCTTCAAATCAAACGAACCACTTCGCAGCACAAGTCTGATACGGTGCTTTCTCCACATGTCCTATCCTTCAACCTACTCTGCCTGGCGCCGTAGCGGCCTCAAAGGCTCTAAAGAGAGCCCTCTGACCATCAACCGTTCTGAAAATGAGGAACTCCCCTCAACCCTCGACCCCAATGATGTCATCATCAAGATCCATGCCGTATCCCTTAATTACCGCGAAATTGCCATGCTGAATGGCACCTACCCCGTGGATATCCTTGATAAAGGAATTCCCTGCTCAGATGCCGCAGCCGAGGTGGTCGCGACCGGATCCGCGGTCTCGCGGTTTTCCCTTGGAGACCGCGTTGCCCCAAACACCAGCATCGGGAAGACATATGAAGGCGGGACCGATGGAAATGGTGTCGGAGTGGGAACGAATTCACCGGGTGTGCTGAGGGAGTACGCGGTGTTTAATGAAGAACACTTGGTAAAGCTGCCCAAGCATATGTCTTTTGAAGAGGTGGGTTATGCCCGAATGCTTAACTTTGAGTTCTTTTTAACTCTGTAAAGGCCTCCACGCTCGCCTGTGCAGGCGTCACGGCATGGAATTCGCTCAATGGACTCAAGAACGTTCCGCAGGGCGCATACGCCCTGCTTCAAGGTAAAGTCCGCCATTCAAATCGTGCAAGGCCTTTACTCAAGTTTTGCAGGTACCGGCGGCGTCAGCATGTTCTCGCTAATTTTGTGCTTGTCTGCCGGCATCCGGCCAATTATTACCTCCTCATCAGATGAGAAAATCGCCGCGATCAGAAAACTTAGTCCGGAGATCCAGTGTCTGAACTACAAATCTGTCGCTGATCAAGGGGCGGAGATCAAACGTCTCACGAATGGAAGGGGTGTCCACTTTGTCGTCAACAACACTGGACCTGCATCTCTAATGGAAGATATCAGCTTCTTGTGCGAGAGGGGTGGTACAGTATCGCTGGTCGGCTTCTTGGCTGGCTTCGATGCTGATTGGGCGCCCGGTCAGATTATGGCTTTGATGCATAAGATGGCGACGCTGAAGTAAGTACGTCGAATCCCGTTTGCCCCAGTATCGCTAATATTTTCAGGGGTATTGCCATGGGTACCCGAGACGACTTTGAGGAGATGAACCGCTATCTCGAAGAGAAGGAGGTTCATTTCGATTCGTTGTTAAACGATGAGCCATTCGCTTTTGCAAACGCAAAGAGTGCGTATAAGCACTTAGAGTCAGGGAAATTCCATGGAAAGATTATTATAAAAATATGAAAGGAAAATTATTGAAGATTACATTACACCTACTAGAGCATCAAGAAGTAAGAATCAAATCCTTTAGAGTTGAAGTACCTTACAGGTGAGTTGCCTACATGTGGTCTTGGCAAATATGAGCGACCTGCTCGTTGAGCGAATCGTCTGTGGGGTGCGTTAAAGGTTTTTAAATTTGTTCTAGACTGCCTAGTATGTAATATATCGACTAGGTCTCGTATGATTCTAGCGTTTTGAACGTCTTTACGGGCTTCTTCGCGTACTTGCCGTGCCTGCACCTCTTAGATTTGGTCCCCGTCATGGCTATCTCTCCGACCACGTCCATGTCCAGAAACGAGTGAATACTTGTGTTCACGATGTCTTTCGAGGCAGAGATTAAGTTTGTAAGCTCGGTCCTCTTTTTTTACATGTTCAAGCACTTGATACCGCTGTTGCCCTTGAGCGGGCTGAAGTTCGTATCGTTACCTATGGTCTCAAATCCACGTAGGTGTGCCAGTCCGCACGGCGTATCCAGCCACGACTCCAAGCTCGTCCACAGGTCCATAACCACGAAGGGGACGGGTAGGCGTCTGACGACACCTATGTGTGCATGAGGTGAATGGGGCTACGGGTAATGTGTACCTGAACGCAGACATGAAGATCGACTGCAGCATTACCGCGGCCTTGGTGTGCTACAAGTGCCACCGTATGGTCATGCTGTCGAGCGAGAACAAATCGACGTACGACGTCGTAAATGGACTGATGGTCAAGGGATGTAGCTATTCCACGCTCGTGCACTGCTGCGACTGCTTGAGCTCGGGCATGGATGTATACAACGGCATGAGAATGCCCATGAATCCACGACATGACTATATTCGTGCAGAAGACGCGCGGCATGCCCATGATGATGCATGTGACCGAGCACGACGACAACGACCTTTACCCAAGCGAGGACCTGTGTGTATACGAGTTGGGACAGAATGTACCTCGTGATCGAGAGCGTTAAATGGGTCATAGTCAATATGCTGGGTAGGTAAACGATCTGCAACGAGGACATAGGTAATATTAGGGACGTGTATAATAATTTGTTGCGGTGCAATTCGGTCATACAGGCCCCGATCGTCACCTCTGTTGACTATCCTGGACTAGTACGTCTCAGGGCATGTATATATCGTCACCTTCTAGCTAGATAGCAACTCAGCGCAGTTTCCATCATTTTCAGCGGCTGTCTACGCCGCAAAGTAATTTCATCATGTTCGGGGTCGAGAAAGGATATATATAGCTATGAATAAATGTAGATACTAGTTGTCCTTCGTAGATAGATCGATCTTTCGAAAGGGAAATAGGACAGTTTTGACCCACATAAGCATCGCGTCGGCTGTCCACCATGCTTATCACTCCGGGGACAGCTGCGCAGGCCGTCGCTGAAACTGAGCATGAACAGATCGAATAAACAGACATGCATTATGCTTCATTAGTAACTGATTTAATTCATTGAGTTAGTGTACATTCTTAAGTACGGCATATAAATCATCATTCATACTTACACAACTTGGGACCAGGAATTGGATAGACTGGTTTCGACTCGTCATTATAGATGTTGTAGTGTAATCCCGGGTCGTCTGGGTTATAAAGCGCAGTTCCAACAACACCAGATGGTGTAGCATTACCGCCACCGCTGATCTTGATGTTCGCGCATTGGGGGTAGAGTTGAGCGGCGCCGAGGTCGTAGGCAGAATGCAGAGCGATTATCTCATTCCGTAGCACATAGTTTCCGGGCTTGATGGAGGATGGGATCTTGACCGACCAGGCGCCTCCTGCAGACCGCAGTGTGTCGTCGGCCCAGGTTCCTGTTTTGCCACCTCCTTCGCCATAAGAGAGTTGGCCCATCTCTGCGATCTTGAACCACTTGAGTTGACGTTTGTCAACTGTAACACAATCGCCGTTGCAATCTGCCAGATAGGACAGAATCGGCCCGTGGTGAGACTCGGGCCAGGTTGTCCAGCGGAAGTTGATGGTAGTCCCCGCGTCTATTGGGTTCGCATATAATTTCGCATTTGTGGCATTCACAGAACAGATGATGTCCGGACTATTAACGTCCTTGCTGTACACGGGCCCGGTGTCGGTGTTCCAGGCTGGCCAGCTAATAGTGCCTTGATCGGGGACCCATGGCGCTACTGTAGGATTAAATCCGGTATAGTTCTGTCCTGAAATGGTCCATACATCAATCCATCCATGGGCCGTTGTAGTTTTGGCTGCAGCTAAGATAAAGATCAAAGTTGCTATAGGTAACATCTTCAGTAATGGTGGAAACAAGAAAAGGCGACCAAGCCAAGTAAAAAGTCTGGTCTGCAAAGACAAGTACTTAGAATCTTAATCTAGGTAGACGATTCGTACTTCGGCTTATATAGACAACATGATACCTGATATACGTAACCCTAACCCTGAATTACTGCTTTACGCATTACAAGCACCCAAATCTTAGGAGCTAATTATTCATATATATCTTAGCCCAAGAAGAATTAGTCAATATAGCACGGCAGCTTGCTCTATATCTACCGAATGTACTTTAAGCGATTGATTGGTGAAGGGCCTCACACCCTCGTCTCCGCAATAGCCGGTAATCTCTAGCCGCGAATCCCAATAACTAAGAAAGCTAGACTAATCCACCAATCACAATGCAGAGACATGATATGACGGGTAAAATCTATACTACAAATTAAGTCAGGCAAGTTGTCAATGTAGATTTATTTAAGCAAAGTTTCCATGACATCGAGATCAGCTTCCTATCAAGCTTGAAACTGAAAAAGACAGCGCTTAAGGAACGATCGCACTGGTATACAGTAGCTTTAGTCAAAGAGAACTTTGGCTAAGAGTGCTGGCTATCCCGGTATCTCCTGAGCTAAGCTCGAAGAAGAAACGAAGTTTCAACGAGGAACAACTCTGACTGGGCTGGGTCTATCACGAAGATCGTAATAAGGCTTAACGGAAAGCGAGGTCATGGTTGATAGTGAGCATGTAAACGTTTGCGGCTACGCGATCCGAGTCTTTACGTTTGTGCAGCGAAGTGGTAATGGTGATTCTAGGAAATCAGTTCGCGAAGCACCTATAATGTTTCGCAAAATCTTGCCTTTTACGCGTCATTGCTAATAGTCGTCGTTGCAGTTTCAGTCGGCCATTGTATCGTATCAAAGAAACGACATAACGAATTTTATATGACTAAAACTTATATCTTGACGCAGAGTTATCTGAGGGTTCCAGTTTTTGTGTTTTCGGGCGGATTCTAACAAGCGCAGAAGGATTGTTCCGACACCAATTCGTGGATCATGCAATAGATTTACAAGGGATTGGAGACGTGGGGTACAACATTAGCCGCGGGGTCTCAGCCGTCTTTCCCATAACGCAATTTATTTACCATGGCAGCTAATCAAAAACAAGAAACAAAAGAACGGTTGACTGGAAGCAATTTGTGCTGAAACTCACAGCAAAGGCCGCCGCATTTGAAAGGCGGGGCAAAGCTAGAAAGGAAGACGCTGAGACGAGAAAAAGAGTCTCCAGAGCTCGGTTTTCATGGTTATTGATCCGTGCGGCATCTTAATCGACTGCATTTCCGCATTGTAACATAGTGAAGTGCGTTCTTATATGCTGGAACATAGAGTTTGACGAGATACCTGCTCGTCTGGACGCTCAAAATGCTTGTAATATCCTTGAAAATATACAAGCGCTTTGCGCATCTGACTTCTAAGCCCTGTTCTTTGGGCATATCAGCCTCTGATGCTAATAATCGCGTCGTTAACTACGTTGTCGCTTACTTTCGTACCGTCCATCGACTCTTTTCTAGTATACCCTAATGCGTTCGCGACAGCGTACACTTGTGAAGACCTCAATCGGCTAGAAAGAAAGCAAAGGCCACGCCTTTACACTCAAGAAGTTGAATTGAGGTGGGGAGTGTGCATTCCTGCGATTTCTCCGAGTGCAAAGCGAGGCAATAACCAAGTATCAAGATCCAGAGGCTAGGTCTGCTACTGCCAGCCATGTCTTGGCCAGTTCTGTTAGTACCACACTTCTCGCAGGCCCTGTCACACAGGCTCATATGCTTGGTTGTACAATCGGTCTTGTAACCTGCTCGGCTATGCTGAACAATTACATCACGGCTAAAATATCGCGACTGCTTACTGGGAAGCCTCACTAGAGTCATTTTGTGTCATTGAAAGTTTCCCTATAGAGGCACAAATGGAGGTTCGTAGGTTGTATGTCGTGGCATACATTCAGCAGATGCGATTAATGATGTATTTCTGCATAGCAACGCTGATGTCATCACCACCTCCAGCTAAGAAGCAGCTCAGAAAGTTCGAAACTACAGAGGATGGTGAGCTGGTAGCTTCAGAGCAAGTAGAGCAGTAGTGGATGTTCTAGCAATCGTTTCACATTATTATGCTCCCAAATTGATCATCTGTCTCTCATGAATGCAAATTGCCAGATCACAGGCAATCGTGTTATATAAAACCGCTACTTTGCCTCTATCGCATTAACACCAGGCTTTTCTTTTCTTAGTACTGACCACCAAGCATGACTGGCCAGATAAAAAACTTCCTGTATGAGCATGATCGTTCCACTGACCAAAAACAAGGCATCAAGCTCACGTAAGCTCACTGTGCGCGGCGCCTTGCGCGGGTGTGGCGTATCAGGCTGCGCACACGGCGAGAGTAATCAAGGCAAGACGTTGCGAGTGGAACAGAATCGAAAAACAACGTTGTAGGTTTCTAATTGAGTTTTTTAATATATCCAATCAAAGGTATTGGATCTAAGAAAGTGGGTTGTGTCTTTGGCGAACATTTGAGAGAACCTTATGGTATCGGCTATTGAGATCATTCCACAGTCACCACTCTTTAGGTACCCCTCTCACCATCAATCAGAAACTCACCTCGCTGTCCATGCCTTCTATGGCGCATCCACAGGCACCAGTTCCAAGACAGCAAAGTTCGACTTCTCATCCTTAGCAACAGTCTCAACGCGAAAACCCGCGCGCTCTGCAAGCAGCGCGTACGCATCCTGCGTACGTCGCTTGCCGCCAAAGTTCATCATAAACAGGTCGAGCGCGCAGTGCTCGATGGAGCCCGAGGCTTGGTTCGAGATAAGGTTCTCGGCGACCAGGACGCGCGAATCGGGCGCGCATGCCTCGCGCAGGTGGCGGAGGATGGTGGTGCATGCTTCGTCGGGCCAGTCGTTGAGGACACGGCGGACTTGGTAGACTATTGCGCCTATTTTATGGAAGTTAGCTGGTTTGTTCGAGTTCATCTTCCAAATCCTCTGCTGGATATTGACCCACATCTCTTCTGTCAATATGAGTGTCTCTCTGTCAGGAACGCACCTTTGACTGGCTGCTCGTGGAAGAAACTCGTAACCTGCCTCTCAACCGAGCTCATGACACCATCTACATCTGCGTGAACAGCCTCGTTGGACTGATCTTCCAGCACACAGCGATTTGGTGGAATCTCAGGGTTCTTCTCGAGGATGCTCTTAAGTATCTGCCCCTGACCGCCGCCCACATCTACCAAGATAACCCTCCTGTCGCCGCCGCTGCCAGCTTGCTCTTCCGAGTTGCGCACATGCTCTGCGACCCAGCGAAAGTCGTATGTGCCCGTCGCTGGCATCTCCGCCACGGCGAGCGCCATGGCTGCGTTGAACGCGGCCGCTTTCTGCACACAATGATTAGCATAGCTGGAAGTTTGGATCAGCTCGTACCAGTTGGTTTGCATACCTTGGGCCTCGCATCGAGGATTTCGTAGAGGGTCTTGTCAGGGAAACCGGTCGCCAAACCGTACGGGGCGCGGTCAGCGTATTTTGGTTCCACGGGACCGTGCATGTCGAAATAATCGGGCCAGTGTGCAGCAGATACAAGGAAATAGTCGAACAGGTGCTGGTAGAAGCGGGATGCGTCGTCGCGCTTGAAGATTACGGAAGAGGCCGAGTGGGCAACCCGGCTTGCGGCTGGCGAAGAGAGGGTTCCAGCGCTGATGAGGAAATTCAAGAAGCGTTCTAACAGACTGAGCTCGACGCCTGATTTTGAGGCCAGTTCGCTATAAGATATGCTGGTGTTTTCCTCGTGTGGAATCGCACGGAATATGTCATGGTCGACGAAGAACTTGACAGCACTAATCTCAACCATGGAGTAGAAGTATTTGTGTACGGGTGACGCCATGTTTTGAAGTACAGACTTGTTCAAGTTGTTTGAGATTGGAATGTAGAGCTTTCACAAAGGCACCTGAGTCTGGGATTCTTGATTTATCTTTCTGAACGGCGGACTACATGTACCGGTCCCAAGTATTCATCATTAGCATCTACCAGTCGTAAGCATCAGTAGCACAATTTTTTTTGAGGTCGGATCGACAGATTGATGGGGATATGCATGCTGACACTAGCCATTACTTGACCTGGCTGTCCCAAACGGGTATAACTCGATTTGTACGTCAATGCGAACCCTAACCCGAGTGAGTATGTCAGACGCCAAGGCCCTCATCGGGTATGAACAATTGCGCAGAACCAAACACTCAAACAGGTAATCAGCAATAGTGTGAGCAGCATGGTCTGAAGCGGAAATGTGGAGTGGGCTACGTATTATGGAGTGTCAGATCGTCGCAGGCACCAACACAGAGATTCTGTCTGCCAGACAACGACTTTGTTACCGCCAAACAAGATGATTCCAAATGGTGTGGGAATAGTTTTTCTTACATTCGTCGTCGTTGTCGCGGTAGGAAGATGGGCCCTGTCTCTCGTCCGCGTGTATCAGTTCAAGCGGCAGATGGGATGCAAACCAGCTGCGCAATGGGGCCAGCTCGACCCGATACTCGGTATCGACCAGTTTCGCATCTTCAAGCAGAATGCTCTTCAGCGAAGAGTGCTTGAGGGTTTGACCCAGCGCTACCTAACGACGAATCGGCACACGCAGACACTCCGCCTCATGGGCCGGTCACTGGTCATGACTTGTGAGCCTGAGAACGTCAAGGCGGTTTTGGCGACCAAATTCCACGACTTTGGTCTTGGGTCTAGGATAGGTGCCATGGGCCGACTGCTTGGTCACGGCATCTTTACCACCGATGGGACGCATTGGGAGCATTCGAGGGCAAGTTGAGTGTCTATCTGGAAAGAAGACGAACTGGCTGACGATTGGAACAGGCGCTGATCCGACCGAGCTTTACCAGAGCGCAGGTATCTGATCTGGAGTGCGTTGAGACACATATCCAGAACCTCATTGAGAGGCTGCCCGGAGACGGCGAAACAGTGGATCTGCAGCGCCTGTTCTTCAACTTGACCATCGACAACTCGACCGAGTTCCTGCTGGGCCGCTCCATCAACTGCCAGACCATCCCAGCTATGACATACTTCTCAGAGGCATGGGACCACGCGGAGGGATGTCTGACTGGACGTGTTCGTCTGGGCAAAGTGGTGGGTCTGATCGACCGGTTGAAGAAGGACGAGAGCTTCGAGCAGGCGTGTGACACAGTGCACACCTTTGTTGACAGCTACATTGCTGAGATGCTGCAGCAAGGCCAGAGCAAAGCTGCTGACGACGCCGCCGCCGCCAAAACGCGCCGCTACAACCTGCTCTCAGAACTGTCGGCCGTATGTCGCGACCCAGCTCAGCTCCGCAGTGAGCTCCTCAACGTGCTTCTTGCGGCGCGTGACACAACGGCCGGTCTACTGAGTAGCATCTTCTATTTTGTGGCTCGGGACCCCGATGTCTGGGCTGCGCTGGCAGCCGAGGTGGACCAGCTCGAGGGAAAAGTGCCCGACTACGACACTCTGAAGCGGATGCGTATCTTACGGAGTATTATCGATGAGAGTAAGGATCATCGCTATGAGTGTTGTTCGACTATCACTAACCTTCGTCTGCCAGCTCTCCGCCTCCACCCGCCCGTCCCTATCAACATGCGCTTCGCCGAGCGTGACACGACCATCCCGCGCGGAGGCGGCGCCGATGGAAGCGCCCCCGTTTACATCGCCAAAGGCGCTGTCGTACACTACTCAGTCTGGGCCATGCATCGGCTACCGTCTATCTACGGGCCCGACGCTGAGGTTTTTCGCCCTTCGCGCTGGCTCAATGATGGTCTGCGGCCGGGCTGGGGCTACCTGCCCTTCAACGGCGGCCCGCGCGTGTGCCTGGGCCAGCAGAGCGCCCTGATCGACGCCAGCTACGTTGTGGTGCGCCTTGTGCAGCATTTTGGGCGTATTGAGGCGCGAGGTGGCGTGTTTCGCGAGAGCATTGCTCTGACGCTGAGTCATGCTGATGGGGTCAAGGTGGCGCTGTGGAAAAGGGTGTAAGAGACGAAGATAGTACGATGTCGGCTTGTATCGGGTAGTCTAGGAATGGATATAATACCGAATACTCTCTACACTCACGACTTAGGTTACAGGAACGTAGAAGCATATAAGGGGACATACCTCATCAAGTGGTCCACCAATGCATCCCATACCTAATGCTCATACACATGACTTGCTCATCTTTTGATCGTCCAGCGCTTCCCAGTCAGAGCACATGTTATCCATTAGTAACGACCCTGTCCTGCAGAGGCCATGCGCTGCGCTGCTGCTGCCATATCGTCTTCTGTTGGTCGTTGTACAATCATGAGGTAAAGCACATCCTGTCAAGTGTGTGTCAGCAGGTTACCAGGCATGGTGCGGAAAGGAACGCGGGGATCCTGTCCAGACGAAGTCGTGTCGGCTCGACTCCACTTACATCCTGCAAAAGCTTCTTAGCGCCCTCTATCAAAGTCAACGGGCCAACGCCGGTACCGCCGATGCCACCCTGACCACGTCCGGCGAGTCCAATGCCACGACCACCACCGGACAGTTCCATCCTATCATCTTGACGCAAAGATTGGCTTCCTCCAAACCTTTCCATTCTACCTCCTCCGAATCTGTCCATCCCACCTCCGGCCATCCGATCCATCCTACCCCCACCCGTCCTATCCATTCTACCTCCTCCCATTCTGTCCATTCTGCCACCGCCCATTCGATCCATCCTGCCTCCACCAATACCCATTGCCCCTTCGCGGCCCCCAATACCACCCCGTTGCCTGCCAAAGCCTGCCTGAATGAAACTGGGCATCGTCAGCCACGGTGCACGTCAAAGCGTTTTGATGGGGTACTCACCCTCCTGTCAACAAAGCAATGGGATCGCCACTGCTCGCAGGATGGTTGGGGTCTGCATATCTCGATGAGAAGGTCTCCTTGCCGTTAGCATTGGCGAGGGCGCTATCTGGGTTCTCGCCAGCCCACTTCGCGCGAGCTCTCTTGTCCATGTACTCGCCAACAAATTTGCCACTGCGCTTGATGGCAGCCTGCTTTTCACCAGGCAGCTCGTCCAGAGCGGGGAAGACGAGAGGCGCGGTCTGCGGCCACTCAAACGAAGTCGCACCACTGGAGCTCTCGAATCGACGGCGCGACTTTGAGAAATCGGATGCTTTGGCAATCGAGGATTGCATGTCAAACTCAGCCGTCGTCAGCAATGCGTCTTTCTGATTGGGCTTCCAGGTCATGATGAGGGCGACGAGGCCGCAGGGGGCAAAGAAGTCTTGATTGACGCGATCGAGGAAGACGTTGGTCTTTGAGCGACTGTGGAGCTCGCTGGCAGCGTCGGCTACCTTTTTGACCGCGATAGATATCATGATGGTGAATGGTTCGGGCACTGATTGGCCAGCAAAGGCAGCCAAATTGATAGCTTGGATCCAGGGGCTAGGGGCAAGGGACTTGTTCAGGTTGTCAAGAAAGTCCAGAAAGGTCGCTTGGTCGATACCTACGTCCTCAAGGAGAGGTGAGTAGGCACGGACAAAGCCCTTTGTGCGAGACTCGGGGCGTCGCTGGGTGATGACGACAGGCAGAGAGAGCTGGGTGGCCGAGTAGGGCGGGGGTCGAGCATGGGCAATGAGGAATGAATCGGCAAGGCCAGCGACTTGGTCATCGGTAGGGGTATTTGATCTGTGATCACGCTCGGAGAGTTGGTCCTGAGCTTCGTCGAGTTGCCAGACGGCCTCGTCCATCTGCTGGGACATATGAGCGTCATGTTGCGAATGGCGCCTCTCTTGTGTTTGTGTAGTGTAATAGTCGTCATCGTCATTATCGTCGTCTTGTCGCGGCTGTGACTGGGAAGCCTTTTTTTCCTTGCGGTGCTGATAACTTTCAGATGCGAGACCGATGCCGGCGGCAAGGCCTCGCACAAGGAGGCCGACAGGGCCGCCAGCGGCTGCTTGGCCGCGGCCAGTGGTACCACGTTGCCTACGATTCATGGGAGAGGTCGAGTGAAGATAGATGAATGGTGCAGGTGAGAAAAGAAAGGGTGGTCTTTGGTGTGTTTGTAAACTGTGTCGGTAGGGTAGAGCTGCGGGGGTGGGGGTGGGGTTGAGGCTGAGCACAAGGCAAGTGGTTGTTGAGGTGTGACGCAGGGATGCAGCCACGGTCAGGGTAGAGATTACAGGCAGTAGCAGCCTGGCATCGCTGGACGGGTGTTTGGCTGGGGGTCGGTCTTCGGGGTTATGCTCGTACGACAGGTGGGCTCATGATTGACGAAGTGCTGCTGCGTTGCTGACAGGCACGGGCCTCGGATCAGACAAGATGAGCATGATTAAGCTTAATCTGACTTGAGATGCGATTGGTTGGTCAGGCTCGATCGGGCCTATCGGTAAGATGCGATTGGCTGACAGAGCCCGATCATGGCGGAAATGCGATTGGCTGGTGGGCCCCGGCAAGAAAGGCAAACCAAGTACCCCACCCCGCTCCAAACCCTCGGGATTCCGCCCCGCTCAGGTCGTGGACTTCCCAGACAAGCTCCAGTGGCTTTGTAGCCAATATCTGACAAGCTTAGGACCACATTGTCTCACGTCAGCATGCCGCCTATTTGGGACAGCAATGCGATAGGTATATGCCATGTCGGCAATGCTATGCTCTCATCTCAGGTCCATCACAGTGCGTCACACATGATCGACTGCGCCTAGTAGCCTCGCCGTCTGCCACACAAAGCCCCTGCAGCCTCGCCCAGCGCGGCAACCAAGCGCTGAGCTATGTTGCAGTCTGCGTACAGCGGCCGATCCCTAGGTAAACGCAAACATGGCTGCGCCTCACCCTCACATCCTCATCTGCCCCTGCACTGGAAGCTTGATCAGTGCTTGTTTGCCTTTTCAGTCCTTGGATAACTCCAACCCAAGGAAAAACTCACATCCTATGTCCTTATTACACTTTCTCACCCATCCTGAGACTCTCTATTTCCTGATCACATATCCACATAGTTGCCGCCACTGCAGCAGCCTAAACATCTACCATCATGAAGCCACACACGGCCATCGGCATCGCCACAGTCATCTTCTACAGCCCCATCACTTTTTACGCCCAGTACATCGGTATACGCTGCTGGAAGTATGGCTCGCGCATGGCATGTTACATGATCATGGCTTTCACGATCAGTACGTCCACCCTCTCTTTCTCTTCTCTAACTTGAGCCGTGCTGATTTGCTGCTACAGTACGACTCGCCGGCGGCGCCTTACTCATATCTGTCGAAAAGGACCTGAGCGCCAACAACGCTCAGATGATCAAGGCCACCTATGTCCTTATCAACCTGGGTATTGTGCCTCTACTCGCCGCCTATGATGGGCTTTTGGCTCGGATGTACATTTGCCCTCCCTACCATTTGTTTGGATTCATGACTGATTCTTTCACGCCAGAACAAAAGAAAACTTCCCAAAAGGAACCTTCTTGCGATATCTCCACCACCTCTGCGCTTTGCTAATTTTGCTCTCTACTGGCCTGCTCATTGGGGCCGGAAGTATGACAGGAAAAATTGACCAGGCCTCATTGCAGTCTATCCTTTACAAGATCGGTTACTTCATCTTTGTTGCCGTCTTCCTCCTCGCCGTCCTGTTGAGTTTGCGGATTGCTCTGTTCTACCGTGACCATGTCAGACTCTCCTCTCTTACTGTGAGTCCCCCCAATGTTTCTACACATTACAAACCGCTGAACACCTCCAGATCGTAAAGTGGCTGCTTCTGGCCTCGCCGTTCCTCGCTTTGCGCGCAGCGTACGGTATTCTAGGTATTTTCGAGGCTATAGGCGCCCAGATGTTTACATCCATGTGGAGCCCGTTGTTTGGCTCGGCTACCGCTTTTGCTCTCATGGGCCTTCTGCCAGAGTACATCATCGTGTGCATCTATATACACGTTCTGCGCCTCAGGGTCAAGTCTTGCAAGAAGATGAAGCTGCTACTCCGTGAAGGTCGCGACTCGCATAGCCACGAAATGGGGCGCCGTTGAAGACGCTGGGTAGGACGGGGACGGGAGGGATGCAGGCGCCTGTAGATCGTCGTTCATAGTTTTATAGAAGTGTATGACACTCATACGCGAAGCGGCTGCGATAGATCATTATGTTCCGGCCCGTTCGATAAGGTGTGGGTTGAGAACAACTATACTTATTTAAAGTACTGAAGAGACCAGGTACATAATATGATTCAAAAACCCTTCCATCAAGAACCAGCATATATTAACAATTGCAATATACTCCTTCTTAACAAAGCACTTCAGGTATGTCGATTCTATGATACGTGATGTATAAAGAAGAAGAAGAAGAGATCAATATTCAAAGGCTGTAAACTAATTTCTGTCCACTCAGACCACCTTTTCTGATGAGATCAACCCCTTTGATCAATCCCTCATACCCTCCACCTTCAGTCCTGATAGGATGCGGCTGGATCTTTCCTTCAAGGAGCAGACGCTGAATCTCAGCGAAGATAGGTACAGCCAATTCACGCAGCCGGGGCTCGGGATCAGACGCATATGGGGCTGGCCAAGTAGATGCGCCGCCTGAGATACGGGTTGCCAGAATCCAGTCCGGCTCAATGACGCGGCGAGTGGCCAGCTGGTTATTGAATGGGTTGAGAGCCGTGTACTGTCCGCCTGCTCTTCCGATAGCCTCGTAGCAGAACTTCATGGTCGAGTCCTCGGACACACAGTCAATGGCAATCTCCAGAGCATTGTCGCAGTGCGCACGAATTTTCGCAGCGCAGTCGGAGGTCTTATAGTCGAACGTCTCGTTTGCGCCAAGTTGACGGACCAAGTCGAAGTTACGGGGCGAGCACGTCGTGAGCACATGAAAGCCACATAGGTGCAGCAATTGGATCGTCATGGTTCCAGTGCATGTGCTTCCACCGTAGACTAACACTTTTGTTGCCTCCCCTGAGGCGTCCTTTGCGCTGGACTGGTCTGTAAGAAGGGCTGGATCCATGCCTAGTGACCAGAACATGGTCATGCAAGCCGAAGCAATCGCCGTTCCAAGCGCCGCAGCTTGTTCCATCGATATGGCTGGCGGAATCTTGATGGCCATGTCACCTGGAAGCGTAACGTAGTGTGCAAAGGCTCCTCCCAACGGCTTCAGTTTGTTCATGCCGCTGGCTGAACCGCAGACGCGATCGCCAACTTTAAGATTTGTCACCTTGGATCCAACAGCTGTGACAATGCCAGAGCAGTCGAACCCAAAGATGCAACCAGGTGTTACAAACTCGCCCACCAACTTAGTGTCGACGGGATTCAGGCCCACGGCCTTGGTTTTGATCAGGACCTCATCAGCTTCCGGTTGAGGAACAGGAACTGAGGAGGATATTTCGAAGTCTCCTGATTCACTGGCAATGATAGCCGTTTGAGTTGGTGGTATTGAGTGGAATGCTGAAGAGTGCGACTGTACCGCAGCGGTAGCCATCTTGTTGGACGTTGGCTGAGAAGCTGAATGTTTGGTCAAAAAAAGCAGTTGTGTAAAGATGATAAGAACGCCGGTCCTGCTAAACAAGAACTTTGTTACAGAACTCAGCTCAATTACCGTCTCAGGATAGTAAAGTCTCAGCCCAGTCAGCGTCCTATTTCGTCTCTTTCCTAATCTAGAAGTAACCCGATTAGGGCATACCAAAACGGGATGCACGCGACTCCCAAAGTCGGGAATTTCCAGAGCTGATCTGAGCGACTGCTATCGCGCCCTATATTGTAGCAATCGCTTCACCTGGCTCTTGCCTGCGCATTGCCCGGAGCTGGCAGAAGTTATTTCGTCATGTCATTAGCACCAATACTATTTTTTACCAACTCGGAGCTTGGTCAAGCTTCTGTGATCTTGGCAGTAGCAGAAGAAATAGCCCTTACCCAATCCTCGCGCGTCCGCGTGATTTCATTCCCATCGCTTGCTAAAGCTGTACCTGATGGCGTCAAATTTCACGGCCTGCCCGGGCCATCGATGAAGCAAGTGTTCGCCAGCAGCGGCGAAGAGTTTCTCCCCAAACACCGTCCAGGATTGATCGGCACGGCGAGCGGTTTTGATAAGGCCTACTCTCGAGTTCTTGCTCCTTGGAATGGCAAAGATTATGTCTCTATCTTCGATGCCTGCTGCCACCTGATCAAAGATCTCAACCCAGCCCTTGTGGTCCTGGATCCGATTCTTAGTCCTGCATACGATGCAGCTGTCTCGCTCAATCGCCGTCACTTGGTTCTGAGCCCAAACACATTTAAAGATCATGCGACCGGCTCGCAGCCAGGGGTGAATAGTCTATATAAACTCCCATGTCTTGGTTCTGGTTACAGTATACCCATGAGCCCTCTGACGGTCTTGTTCAATGTCTACCTCCTGTTAGCCCTCCATGTCAATGGGCACTGGTCTGCGCAAGTGAAGATGCTGGAGGAGACGCGCCGTCAACGGGGTATCCCCGGCCGTCTGGGCTCCATCGCCTTGTTCGATGAACCGCCGCCGGAACTCATCTTCCTCGTACAGTCGGTTCCGGAGTCCGACTTCCCTTTGCAGGTCCCTGCTAACGTTCTGGGCTGTGGGCCGATCTTACCCTCATTTTCGCCGCTGGCTAAGACTCACCCCGACTTGGCTACATGGCTCAATACTGGCCCGACGATTGTTATCAATATGGGGTCGCACGTCACTCATGCAACCCAACAAACTGCGGAGATCATGGCAGCAGTCGTAGCATGCATGCAGAAGAATGAGAAGCTGCAAGTGCTGTGGAAGCTGCAGTCAGACAATGTCCCGGACGTGCCTGTCGCTCTCCGCCCGCGCTTGCGCATCATGTCCTGGCTTCCCAGCACCCCTGCCGCCATCCTAACAGCGTCCGCCACAATATGCGCCTATGTGTACCACGGAGGTTCCAACTCGTTTCACGAAGCCGTGGCGGCTGGTGTACCGCATGTGGTGTGTCCGGTTTGGCTGGATACCTACGACTTTGCTACGCGAGTCGAGCATTTGGGCATCGGCCTTTGGGCTAATCGTGGGTGTGCGCCAGATGTAGACAGAGTTAGTCTTAGACGCGCTTTGGAGCAGGTCATTAGTGGAGTTGCGGCTGAGGAGATGAGAAGAAAAGCCCGCAGCCTGGCGAAGATTGCGGGTGGGGTGGATTCTGGAAGACGATTTGCGGCGAACAGGGTCCTAGATGCCACAGTCTGAGATTCGTTATTCTCGAAGCAATCTTGATAGAAACAATTTTGAGATCTTTGAGACTCTATACTGCTCAGAAATGGCTGACTGAAGGCGATAGGGGACATTGAGAGCCTCTTTCGACTGTTCATGCTGCAAGTCGATCATTCCTAGGGATCGAGGACTATTCTCGCGGGTACATCATCCGGAGATGTATTCCGACGATATCATTAGTCTGTAAAATTTAAGGGCCTCTATGGCAATTCCCACTGTTGGTGGTTCCGAGAGCCTTGCGTCTGTAAGCTGACGAGTCCCGATACCCACTTTTGCATAGACGTGGGGACCTGCATCGCATCCTCCGATCCTTCCTGTGAGAGCTAGTTGCCGATCACTCTCATGTCCATACCCCCATACGTAAATCAGCTGGCAAGTTGCCCCAACCAAATGTAGTAAACGCTACAGCATTTTTTGCCTTGCAGACGGCATTGAAGTTATTGAGATCACTTCGAAACATGTAAATGGGCCCAAAAGAAACAGCCTGACGCATTGGATCACTCTGTTTGTCTTCATACGTTCGAAAAAGGTCTAGTCCCATTGACGCAAACATTGGTTTGTTGGCTGCCCGTGTTGGGCATCATGTTCCGAGACTGTTGACTCCACATTGTCCGCTCTTGGCTAGTGTACGTTCCGAAGCTCGACTCCGGGGCTGCCAGTAAAATATGTACAGAGACAGCAGCTGACGGGACAATTACCTATCCTGGTGTTTTCAATGAATCTCTGTATTTGTGAGTGCATCTTCGGCAAACTCGACCCAACAGGTGGGGACTGGATCTGCTCGTGACAAAGGCGCAAAAAGGGTAGTTAGAGCTGATCAAATTAGCCACGGAGATTCCGAATCTCGCAATTTGACCAATTGTAGGTGTTCTTTCCAAAATTAGCTGAGAAGCAATTCAACAAGCTTCCAGGCTGACAACCTTGTGATAGACAAGCACCTGTTCCCCACAGACCTTGGCATAACTAAGGCAGACCTCATCACAGTTGCTCTCGAGTTACAGCTTCTTGCTCGCCAAGATTCGGAGCTTGCCACTTTTCTTGGTAATTTGACAGGCGATGAGTGGCTGTGCTGCATCGGTCCCTCAATGCCACCCACATCGGAGAGAAAATCGTAGTGCTTACTGTAAGCCCCCACTCCATGTCCACTTCCAATTTATGTGACAGAACCTGAAAACTCTGTCAGATCGGGTTTGAAAAGAGTGAAGTAACTTTCCGTGTCTATTCCCATTAGAGGACGTTTTTAGGCAGAAAAGGGAGGAAAGAGTTGAGCGCTTGCTCTAAGATGCTACACCGTGACTGGACATATTTCCAGTGTCTGTGAGTCGCTGGATATGCCGAACAGCACACTAGATAGATCGGATTCACCGAGCGACATAGTGGTTGTCGGGCCCCCAGCATGTCAGGCCCCCCGCATGTCAGGAACTCGGTGCCACCCCGCGCGGATGGCTGCCGTTCAGCCCGGGATTCGTCACGACATACCGGTGTGTGCCAAGCACTGCCTCTTCGGCTGCAAGATCGCAGGCCTGTCAACGACATCTCGCTCACATATCAGCGCACGGGGTCGCCCAGAATCGATGACTGGCTTCCTCACCGGCGAACGGTTGTGCCGCGTTCGACGTTAATGGACGCACGGTCGAAGGGTTACTCGTTCGATTTTGACTGCATCCACGACGATCACCGCGACTACCGTCTAGTGCGCAAGGACCATTTCTCTCGATCTGATAAGCAATGCGAGGTCGAGTTATCCTGAAACAGGGTAGAATGAGCAATTGTGGAGAGACTGGTGGCCTGAAATCGGAGTTTGGGTGACCAGACCTGCTCTCACCGACTGCCGGAGACTCCAACACATGCGAAGTGACCTGCTTCATACTGAACGATTTATCAGAGTCAACTGGGTACATCGATGTCGCTACGCGGGCCAATGAAGTTGACATTCAAGAAAACAATGCGGCTACCCCTATGCCCACCGTTTCAGAACCTACATAGCAGCAAATCTTCTCAGGTCCAGCCGTGGCTATTGATCTTGCCAGACAAGGCCCTCTCGGCTCATAATTCACCCGCTGCAAGACACTCCGTTGATATGTCTTAAGTTGGGTTCATGCTGCGCGAGCATGGTCGTGTGGGGCTTAGATCATAATACCAGTCTCTCTAGAGACGTAAATCGAGAATGGAATGCGAGACGCGAGGCATTGATTGGCACGTTAAGATGCTGAAGACATGCCTACCTAGTAATGATCGATTGTACGATAAGGCAGGCCGGGCCATCTGAGAGTTGACGTGAGATTTGGTGCAGCTAAGAGTCCACCAAGGCATACAAGCAATTCTAAGCACGCTTACGCCAAGCGACTTCGCTTCGAACTGGCTAAGATCCTGTAAGGCGAGCTGCATGGGATTTCAAGCCTGCATTTGCTATCGAAACAGGACAACAATTGAGCAATTCGAAGGCTTAAATACGTCATTGGCGTCCAACCGAACTCCAGCCACACCGCCATCAGCCAATGGCATTGTAGCCGTAGCCCCAACACTTCAGGCGGAAGTGCTTTCTCGGGCCGGCCCTGTGTGTGGCGGAGGGTATTAGTGATATGCACTATCGGGACGTGGTGAGCGCGATGTCACCGTCAGAACTACCTGTCAAGACCAATGGCGAGGCGAGGGAGTTTCGCCCTAATACGAAGTGCGAGCGTGGGTGAGACACACGGACAAGGGGCGCTAAGGCATGGCGTTCCTGGAGGATTCTGTTTTACCTGTGTAACTATATAATAATATGGGAGAGAAAGACGTGTCGCGAATTAAGAAAGTATCTATAAAGGAGGGGTCAACATGGAGCAAACAACTCCTACGCTACCGAAGGATGGATTGAGACAGGGTGATGATCAATTTCAATCGGGTTAGAGCAACCCCGCCAATGCAGTTGCTCGAGGCAGTAGACTGATACTTTTCGTAGATGTCCCAGTCGGCCGAGAAATCGATGCAACCGAACGTAGACGGATGCAGAACAGGACAGCGCAACGAAACCACCGTACGTGTAGCAGAACATTTGCACCCATGTTCGTTTACAGCAAAGTGCTTATTTAATATCTGTATCTAGGTAGCAGAATAAAACCTAGTTCAATGCAAGCAAGGAGAAACAGCAGTAGAACCTTGATTTGGACACAGCCCCATACGATACCTCTGCCACCAAGCAAGGTCTGTGACCAGAGGCAGCAAAAACCCCAGCAGCAGAGATCGCAACAACAAAAAACGCAGCAGCAAAAGTCGCTGCCGCAAAGACCTCAGCAGCAGGAAACACAGGAACAAGGAGAAAAGCAACTACAACAGCAACAGCAGCAACTGGATCTTCAACTGCAACTACAACAGGTGCATCAAAATCAAATATCCCAGGCCAACTCTGTCAGTTGTCCTTCACTAGGAACTAACAGCACCCCCCGTACAAGTCCACGTCCGCAGGCCGAATTGGCGCAGCAGCAGACCCAGCTTACATACGAGACTGAGGCGCGCACACCAAGCAGCAACAGGGACAATAATAAACAGAAGCACAGCAAAGAAGAAAACATGCAATGGATCAATGGACTGCCCACCGATGATCTTACATTTGATTTGCTGTCAGACGACGCGTATCTGAAGCCTGTGCAGTTGCTAGGAGAGGTGTCGAGCAAAAATCTATCCGACTACCTTAACACCAACAAAGGTTTAGGCACGATGGCATGCGGGATGGAGGGTATAACCGAAAGACCAGTGTGGGAGGAACATCATGTTCCAGTCGGAAACGCCGATGTTGACGGTAGTGGCCGTGGGGTTCAAGACGATGAGGACGACGACAGCGTCTTTCTCGAAGAGGATAACAGCAACGGCGATATGGAGGAGGACTATTCCGGCTTCAACGCGCTGCATCTGGCAGCATCGATTGGCCAGGTGAGCACCGTACGGCTGCTGCTCCAGTTACGGCCTGCAGACGTGGACCGGGCTGCCGAGGGCGGCCATCGACACGCACCGCTGCACATCGCATCGGCACACCATCACCTGGACGTGGTACGCGTGCTGTTGGATCATGGGGCAACGGTTCGGCTGCAAGACGGGGTGGGCTGCACGGCGCTACATGTTGCCGTCCGAGCCGGAGCCCATGCCATCACTCGGCTGCTGGTGTGTTGGTGCATCGAATTGCTGCACGTGCGCAATGCTGCAGGTCGGACACCCCTGCACGATGCCATTATTAAGGGAGACGAGGAGATGGTACGGCTGCTGCTGGAGTGCGGCGCGGATCCCGCCGCCGTGGTTGCGCAGGATAGTGCACCAGGCTTTGGTACCGCGAACCGGAGTTGACGAGTAGGCTAGAGTGAAACCATATATTGTGCTTTGTGAATTGGAAACTAGACTTAGAGCTATCAACCAATTGAAGTGTCACGTTTATTAAGAATGTGCCCCTAAATGTGCCTCCATACTCGCAACCGATTCCCATGGCCAATCAACCAATTTGGGACTCGAAGATGGGAACAACTCAACACAGAACAATAAGTGTTGCATCTGAAGATGTCCTAGAATGGAATCTGACAACTACATTCCCCGAACAGGCAAGCAAGGAGCCGCTAAGCCTTACTAGACTGTCTTCTCTTCGTTTCCTATTCGGGTAGTTTGTTTTGAGACATGGATGGCTTGCCTTAGCTGTTAGTGTCGCCACTCTCAATGCATACATTACTGCCAGATTAATGATTCGAAATCCACAGGAGCTTTCATCGTACATGTCGACATAATCTACTCAAACATTTATTCAACATTATCAGTAGCACCCGTCCAACACGAGCAAAAGTCCACCAATATGAGCCACGAACCTATTGCCATCGTTGGCAGCGGCTGCCGTTTTCCTGGCGAATCATCGTCGCCAAACAAGCTTTGGAATCTGCTCCGACATCCCCGAGATGTCTCTAGCAAGATCGACAGGTTCGCAGCCGCCAGCTTCTATCACAAGAACGGCCACTATCACGGAGCCAGCAATGTTCTGGATGCCTATCTTCTTTCCGAAGACACTCGCCTCTTCGATGCCCAACTATTCAACATCCAGGGTGGAGAAGCCGCATCTATGGACCCGCAACAACGTTTACTTATAGAAGTCGTCTACGAAGCCCTCGAGCTTGCTGGCCTGAATATGGAGGAGCTCTCAGGTACCGACACCGGTGTCTACGTTGGAGTTATGTGCAACGACTTCTCGCAGCTCACGTATAGCGATCTCGATAACATCCCTAAATACGCAGCAACCGGAACAGCTTTGAGTATTCTTTCGAATCGCCTTTCTTACTTTTTCAACTGGAAGGGTCCTTCTATGACAATAGATACCGCTTGCTCGTCCAGTTTGATTGCTGTCCATCAGGCAGTGCAGCTTCTTCGAAGCGGCCAGTCTCGTGTCGCTGTGGCTGCGGGTAGTAACCTTATCTTTTCTCCCAGTGAGTCTTGTCCATTAGCGAGCGTTACAGAGACCTTGTATCGTGTTCTTTACTGACTAATCGCTCCCCCAACTAGCCAACTTCATCGCTGAGAGTAACCTCAATATGCTGTCCCCCACAGGTCGCAGTCGCATGTGGGACAATAACGCAGATGGCTATGCTCGCGGTGAAGGCGTCGGCTGTGTTATTCTGAAAAGACTCAGCGACGCCATCGCTGATGGAGATGATATCGAATGCATCATTCGTGAGACTGGCGTCAACCAAGACGGAAGGACTCCCGGAATCACCATGCCCAGCAGCGAGTCGCAGGCTGAGCTCATCCGACAAACATATTCACGAGCTGGATTGAACCCCTTACTAGAGACCGATCGGTGCCAATACTTCGAGGCTCATGGAACTGGAACTAAAGCTGGCGATCCGCAAGAGGCCAGCGCGATCTACAAAGCGTTCGCCTCAGATAAAGGATCGACTAATGACCAGACTCTTTACGTGGGGTCTATCAAAACAGTTATCGGCCACACTGAAGGCACTGCGGGTATCGCTGGTCTCTTGAAAGCATCCCTTAGCATTCAAAATGGCACAATCCCAGCTAACATGCTCTTCAATGAGCTGAACCCAGCCATCGAACCGTACTATGGATTTCTGCAAATCCCGACGACCGCGAAACCGTGGCCGAAACTACCACCGGGAGTCCCGCGAAGGGCTAGCGTCAACAGTTTTGGTGAGCAGACTTCTTCACAATTCATATCACACGAGCCTGAGATGATTGAAGTTGTGTATCTGATCCCTTGGCTAATATTTGACAGGCTTTGGCGGTGCGAACGCCCACGCTATCATTGAGAGCTACACGCCTGCAACAACTGTCACTGAGCGTGCCAAAACTGACAACCCCATTCCCATCCTGTTCTCAGCCAACTCGGAAAAAGCACTAGTGACTCAGCTTCGAACTTGGATCGAGTTCCTCGAGCAGCAGCCTTCATCATCCATCGATGTTCAGGATCTCGCCTGGACATTGTCCCGGAGGCCGGCTCTTGCCCAGCGCGCTTGCTTTCCAGCAGCCAGTGTGCAAGCTCTCTTAGAGAAGCTAAGAACCACTGTCGAAACTACAGACAAAGAAGTTGGCGTAAGAAATTCCGCGAAAAAGAACAAGATCTTCGGGATCTTCACGGGTCAGGGCGCACAGTGGCCGACCATGGGCCGCGGCCTCGTTCATGGCTCGCCATTTGCTGAAGCCACGCTGAAGCACCTCGACGCATCTCTCCAGGCTCTCCCAGAGGAATACCGTCCTTCTTGGTCACTCTATGAGGAGCTGTTCAAGACTGGCAGAGAATCCCGCGTTATGCAAGCCGAATATTCGCAGCCACTCTGCACAGCTGTCCAAGTACTTCTGACTGACATGCTTCAAGCGGTTGGCGTCAGCTTTGAGGCTGTGGTTGGTCATTCAAGTGGTATGTTGCTCCATCACAGCACTCAAACTAGCCATATACTGACAAAAACTCATTGAATAGGCGAGATCGGAGCTGCTTACACATGTGGCTATCTTAGTGCATGGGACGCCATCCGTGTCGCCTACCTCCGAGGTCGCGTCAGTCACCTCGCCCTTGCCAACGGCGCCATGCTTGCGGTGGGCACATCGCTCGAGGATGCGACGGAGTTGTGCTCTCTACCTATCTTCAGAGGACGCCTCACTGTCGCCGCCAGTAACTCATCTTCCAGTGTCACGCTATCTGGCGACCGGAAGGCTGTTGAAAAAGCCCAAATGGTTCTGGATGATGAGGGCAAGTTCACAAGAATGTTGAAGGTGGACAAGGCGTACCATTCTCATCACATGGAGCCCTGCTCCGAAGCATACATGGAGGCCATGTCACGTGCAGGGATCCAAGTCCTCGAACCAAAGGACGGCCCTCGCAGTCGCTGGTTCTCGTCAGTTCTCGGCGGTGCAGAAGCAACACCCAGCGTCGTCGATCTAGCTGGCTCATACTGGAAGGACAATCTTGTTCAGCCAGTACTGTTTTCTCAAGCACTGGATTCGGCCCTCGCGTCTACTGATGCCGCTGCATCTCTAGGTCTGGTAGTCGAGGTGGGCCCGCATCCAGCTCTCAAGGGACCAGCCAGTAGCGTCATCGAGGAATCTTGCGGAGCTGTAGTCCCTTATACTGGTGTACTGACGAGGAGCGCAAACGATGTCGAGGCTCTATCTGATGGAATTGGCGCAGTGTGGTGCAACATCTCCTCCGCGCCGACCACGCTCAGTCTTGGTGCACTTGCTTCCCTCTTTTCTGGCTCAGATGCTAAGCCAGCTTTACTTAAGTCGGTACCTACTTATACCTGGGATCACAGCCGTGCCTACTTCACCGAGTCACGAACCACCAAGAAGATGCTCTCACGACCCTCTGGACATCACGAACTCCTCGGCGTGAGACTGGACGGTGGCCCAAGCGACTACCGCTGGCGCAATTTCATCAAGCATCAGGAGATGCCATGGCTCCGAGGACATCGAATTCAAGGTCAGATGGTATTCCCTGGTGCCGGGTTTGCCAGTATGGCTGTCGAAGCATTGAAAGCCGTTGTTGACGACGAGCGGATTTCTCTGTTGGAGATTCTGGATCTACAAGTCAGTCGTGCCATGTCACTCACCGATGACTCTGTCGGTGTTGAGATTCTTGTCACTCTTACCAATGTGGTGCGCGATGAGCAGCAAAACTCGGTCACCTGTGACTTCGAATGCTGTATCTGTCCCGATGCTAACACTCCACCTTTCGCTGCCTCGACCGCTCATATACGTCTGGAGATGCGCGATAGCAACGACTCGTCCACTCCCTCGCTTGCGCAGCGACTTGAGTCGGGCTTGGATATGAATCCCGTCGATGTCGACCTGTTCTATAACACGCTCGCTAGCTCAGGGTACAATTACAGTGACATGTTCAGAAGCATTACTTCCATCCAACGGACCAAAGACAAATCCTCTGGTGTCATTCACGTCAAGGTGCCCGACGACTACGATGCGCCCCATATGACACTACACCCTGCTCCACTTGATGTCGCGTTCCAGACAGTCTTTGGTGCTTTGGGGTCTCCTGGTGATGGTCGCCTCTGGACGACCTTAGTGCCTACCAAGATAGCCCGTATCAAGATTGATCCCCACATCTGCAAGGCCAACTCTGGGCTGAAGAGCGACATTGCTTTCGATGCGTTCCTGTCTGCCTCAGCATCCAAGGGCATTTCTGGCGATGTGGACATGTTCAACGCCACAGGACAGGCCTTGGTTCAGATTGAAGGCTTGTCTCTCTCGCCACTGTCCGCCATGACACCTCAAAATGATCGGCAGATGGTTTCCAAGATGGTATGGGGCCCCGAGAAACCCGACGCTGCTAGGAACTTCACCGAATGGCAGCTCGAGAATGCCGACCTTACTGAGGATGCTGCACACTTCATTCAACGCGCCTGCTTCTTTTACATGAAGACCTTGCATGAAGCCATCTCGCCTGAAGAGCGTGCCACATGCGAGTGGCATCCAAGGAAATATCTCGCTTGGGTAGCCGACACAGTCGACGAGGTCGCAGCAGGGAAACACCCTATTATCCGACAAGAGTGGATGCACGACACTTTAGAAGTAATGGGACCCATGGTGGAGGCGTTCAGGAAGGACCAGGACGACTTCTCCCTTATCATTCCGACTATCGGCGAGAATCTGATTCCCTGGGCCCGCGGGGAGCTAAACTTCCTCGAGTTATATCGCGAAAGCAATATTCTGGAACATATCTACAAGAACACTGTCGGCTTTACCGAATTCAACGAGTACCTTGGTCAGCTCGTAGGCGAACTTGCGCATAGGTTCCAGCAGATGGACATTCTTGAACTTGGTGCCGGTACGGGTTCTGCTACAGAAGCCGTGATGCGGCACATCGAAGAGAGGTTCCGGTCATATACCTACACCGACATCTCGTCAGCTTTCTTTCCCAAGGCCGAGAATGACTTCAAGAGGTATGCGGAGAAGTTCACATACTCGACTCTGGATATTGAGAAAGACCCGACCGAACAACAATACCTCGCCCACAACTACGATCTCATCGTCGTATCAAACGTTTTACACGCTACGAAGTCGCTTGAGACGACTTTGTGTAACGTTCGAAAGCTTTTGAAGCCTGGTGGCTACCTTGTGTTCTTGGAAATTACAGACATGGAGCCGGTGCACCCGACATTCGTCTTTGGCACCATTGCCGGCTGGTGGGTGGGAGAGAACGATGGGCGCCGCCATCATCCGCTCATCACAAAAGACGAGTGGGCGGGACTTCTGCACAAAACAGGATTCTCCGGTCTCGACACAGCGACTCCAGCTTCGGGCCAATTCATGGCGCCACAAGGTGTAATGTTGAGTCAGGCTGTCGACACGCAAATGGCACTCATCCGTCAGCCATTTAGCCCCAGTGTGAATACTAAGCCAGCCTTGAACAACCTCCTCATTATAGGCGGTCGATCTATGGCTGTGTTCCAGCTGATTGAAGACATTCAAGCAGTACTGCAGCCGTTTGCAAATACGGTCAGTCGTGTGGAGCGCTTCGATGAGATCGAGGAGTCCCACTTTGTCGAGAACCAGATGATATTGTGCCTAGTGGAGCTCGAGGATCCCATCTTCGACCCATTCACCCCTGCCAAGTGGAAAGCGATGCAAGTCTTGACAGAAAAAGCGCGCAACGTCGTCTGGGTCACACAAGGCGGACTCTCTGGAACGCAACCCTACGGCCATATGATGACCGGTGTGGCCCGCTGCTTGACTTCAGAAAAGCCTTCCATGATGTTCCAGCTCCTAGATTTCGATGCACAGGATGTTGCGGACGTTCAGTCCACGATTATTGCTGAAGCTGTTCTCCGCATGCAGATTTCGAATACATGGAGTTCACTGGTAGATCCGTACACTCCAACATGGACCTTGGAGCGTGAGGTACGCATTGGTCTTAATGGTGACATGTTGATCCCAAGGTATCTGCCAAACCATGAGCTGGATGCGCGTTATAACGCCAGTCGTCGTGTCATTCGCAGCGACCGTGTACCAGGCGATGAGGTGACGATTGTCGACCACCGGGGAGTATACGAGCTTGAGCGAGTCCTGAAGCTGGAGTGGAATTTGAAAGATCAACCGTCACTCGAAGAAATCCAAGTTGACCGCTCTTTACTGACAGCAGTGACGGTTGACTCCGTTGGTGCGCTCTTCCTAGCCGTTGGTAAGTTGATGGGTTCTTCGCAATCTGTGCTTGCACTCTCTACGTCGAACTCGTCGAGGATATCTACACCAGCAAGCTGGACAATTGGTTACGATGCTGGTATTGACCCCAGTCTTCTTATCACCGAGGCTATCCACGCCTGCTGGATCGAGAAGATTCTGTCGGTGACACCGGACAACACGGTCATGCTCGTTCACGAGCCCCCTACCATGCACTTTGCTTCCGCTCTCAAGGATGCAGCGGTCGATCGCCATTTGACTATTCACTTCACCACTTCGCGTCGGGACAACGGCAACTACACATTTATTCACCCGTCCCGACACGACCGCGCTCTTTCACGTCTGCTTCCAAGCAACTTATCCACTTTTGTCGTCATGTCGGGCGAAGTAGACAAGGAAGGCATTGCAGCGCGTATGCAAAAGCAATTGTCCAGTCAATGTACTCTCATTGATCTGTCTGTGCTGGTGACCAAGGAGGCTTTCGTTCGCCCTTCCAGATCACCTGAGACCGTGGTTCCTGGAGTTCTTGCTCGTGTTTCTCGTTACTTACTAGACTCTAGCACTGCTAGCGAAGTAGCATCATTCGATGAGATCCCGATCGCCCAGGTTGCCGGCACTCAGATTCCACTACACCAAAAGGGCAAGTTGGCTGTGTTGAACTGGACAGCTGGCCAAGTCGTCCCACTTCGTACTTATCCCGCCGAAGACATTGTACAATTTCGTTCGGACAAAACTTACTTGCTGATTGGCCTTGCTGGTCAACTAGGGATCTCCATGTGTGACTGGATGGCACAGCGAGGTGCGCGTCATATCGTAATCACTTCGCGAAACCCCAAAGTCAACAAAGCCTGGTTGGAAAACATCCAAGCTGATGGCGTTCAAGTCCGGGTCGAGTCATGGTTCGTTCAAATTACTCCCTTTACCTGTTCTTTGGAACTTTATCAGCTAACGCTTGTGTGATAGTGATGCGACCGACCGTCGATCGGTACTAACCAAGTATCAATCCATCTGCAAGACTATGCCACCCATAGTTGGTGTTTGCAACGGCGCTATGATCATGAACGATGGCATTATCCCGCACATGACATACGAGAGGTTCAACCAATCTCTGCGCCCGAAAGTAGACGGTACCAGGTTCCTCGACGAGATCTTCAACAAGCCCAATCTGGATTTCTTCGTTGTCTTCTCGTCACTAGCCTACGTAACTGGTAACCTTGGACAGTCACCATATGCTGCCGCCAATGCCTTCATGGTCAGCATAGTTGAAGGCCGTCGTGCACGGGGCTTGGCCGGCAGCATCTTGAACCTCGCAGGCATCTCTGGCCTTGGCTACATCTCCCGTACCGATCTCGGCATTCTAGATCGCCTTGCAAAACTCGGATATTCCAATATGTCCGAGTGGGACTTCTTGCAATTCTTTGCCGAATCAGTCTTGGCTGGAAAACCAGGGTCACAATCACCGGTTTACGACATTTCCTCCAGTCTTCATCCTTACGATGTGGAACAAGACGATCATCCGCCTGCTTGGCTACCCGTACCGGCTTTCTCTTACTACAAGCGAACCACACGACGCGCGCTCGATGCGGAAGACTCGCAAGAGGCTTCTGTTCGTGTTCAGTTGAAGCAGCAGACTACCAAGGAGGGCGTTGCGACCGTGCTTCAGGCCGGACTCAGTGCTTCGCTATACAAGCTCCTCAACATACGTCCGGAAGATAACACTATTCGTGCCGACACGCGTCTTGTAGATCTGGGAATCGATTCCCTTGTCGCTGTCGATATGCGGTCCTGGTTCTCGAAGGAGCTGGACTTAGACATGCCCGTTCTGAAACTACTCGGCGGAGCTACAGTGGAAGAGATGGTCCAGGATACCATGGAGCGACTCTCGCCCGGCCTGACTCCAAAGCTGAAAGTGGAAAGCGGAGATGGGCCAAAAACTTTGGAAGCTTCTCAGGAAGTGCAGGATGACTCTACTTCTGGCTCTAGCCCTCCCTCTTCCGCTTCTGAAACCAGAACTCCCTCTTCTCCTTCGTCAATGTCTGATGACGGAAGGTCAGAGGATGAGAAGTCAATCGCGGAGATCACGAACCACGCCGCAAGCCGAGACCTCGTCTTTGAACAAAAGCAAAGCATGGGCTACCCTTCTTTGCAGTTCTGGTTTCTGCTACAACAACAAGAGCTTCTCAGTGCCTTCAATTGCACCTTCCGTATCGGCTGCCGGGGCCCGGTAGACATCGACCGTATGTCAAAAGCCGTCAAGATGCTGGGAGAGCGTCACGGCTCGATGCGTACGGCCTTTTTCGATGATGCCAGCAACGGCTATGAGCCTACCCAGGCAACACTGGCACTCAGCGCATCGCCGTTACGTCTTGAGACTCGCAACGTGTCAAACCTTGAGGAAGCTGTCCAGTTCACGGATGACCTCCAGCAACGCTACGTATTCGACCTAGGTCGAGGAGAAGTAGTCCGGATCGCCTTGCTATCCGAGAATGACCAGTCCCACTACCTCATCATTGGCATTCATCACATCGCCATAGATGGATACAGTTTCTTTATGTTCCTCAAGGAGCTAATTGAGCTCTATGCAGGGCGTCAGCTCGAGCCTGTACAGACGCAATGGAGCGACATGATCAAGGAGCAAAAGCTAGCTGTCGACAACGGATCGCTAGCCAGCGAAGTCGCGTTCTGGAGGAAACAGCTGATCGGTCCGCACGGAGTCCCCGAACCACTTCCTATGCTTCCGTTTGCTAAGGTGCAGACTCGCGTGCCCGTTAGCACATTCAAGCTGGAGGAGGTGCCTATGGTGGCTCTGGACCCAGTGGTGGTACGAGCCGTTCGTGAGCGCTGTCGAAAACTAAAAGTCACTCGCTTCCATTTCTTCATGGCGGTGCTACGTCTGATGTTGATGGAGCTCTCTGGTGCAGACGAGCTTTGCGTTGGTATGGTTGACGCCGGGCGAAGTGATGTGCGCTCCACCAAACTTGTTGGTCTAATGGCCAACGTGTTGCCTCTAAGATTCCAGAAGAAGTCTTCTCAGAGCTTCTCCCAAATTTGCCGAGACGTACGGGATAAGGCTTATATGGCCCTCGCACACTCTCGCTTGCCCTTCAAGGCTATGCTGGAGCAGCTTGGAGTACCACTGTCAAACCAGGCCGCGCCAATCTTCCAGGTCATGATGGACTACCTGCCGCAGAAGTTTGAGACGCCTGCATTTGCGGGCACAACTACAGACGAGGTCAAGTCGCATCTCAACTACTCGATGACGGATATGATCTTGAACGTCAATGATTTCAGTGAAAACGAGATCAAGCTTCGATGGAGCGCACAAACTGACTTGTACTCAAGAGAGGCTGTTCAAACACTCATCAACACGTACGTCAAGTTGATCGAGCGGTTTGCAACCTCCGACATGGATTGTGCTGCTCCCATGTCGAAGATTGAAGGCATGCTGGAACTGTACGATGCCAAGCAAGTCAAGGACGCCTCAGCCACGTCTCTGGGCAATGTCGAACTTGACTACCTTCGACACACTGCCTCTCACATCATTCAGGAGATGAGCTTAAAGAAACCTGACGCAATCGCCTTGAAGGACGGTTCTGGTGTAACGTTCACGTACTCCCAGATGGCTCGACGAGTGAGACAAATGGAGCTAGCCTTGTTTCATCCCCAGGAAAAGCTTGAGCGTGTAGCATGTTACCAACAGCCGACCGTAGACTGGGTCTGCTCCCTATTGGCCGTGTGGAAAGCCGGTGCCACCTACATTTCGCTCGATTCGAGACTTCCAGAGTCGAGGATATCAACCCTACTAGACTTGAGCAAGCCGTCAGTCATACTTTGCTGTCCGGAGACACTCGAGGTTACAAAGACATTTGCTCGAGACTGTAGAGTGTTGGACGTCAAAAATCTTCCTCAAATCCCCGACATCCAGGTCGATATCGAATCTAGCGCGACACTTGATGCTCCAGCCCTCATCATCTTCACATCTGGCTCAACTGGCACGCCTAAATGTGTGGAGATCAAACACTCTAGTCTCGCCAACGTGATCCAAGGCAGTCTAGCACGTCACTGCAACCCAGGGGAGTCTCTGGTAGCGCTACAACAGAGCGCCGTCAGCTTCGATCTCTGCTTTGGTCAGGTGTTGATGGGTCTCTGTTCGGGTGGTACCTTGATGGTGGCTTCCAGGGATCAGCGCAGCGACCCGCAGGAGATTTGCAAGATCATTCGCGATGAGTCCATCTCTTTCGTCATCGCCACCCCCTCCGAGCTAGCATATTGGTTCCGGTATGGAAAGACCGAGCTGAACGAGGCTACGGGTCTGAAGTACGCTTTCTCAGGGGGTGAGGCGTTGCCTGCTACACTCAAAACATCGTTCAGGGAGCTGAAAAAGGACGTGAAGCTTGTCAACGTTTTCGGACCGGCCGAGGCTAGCGTCTGGTGCACGACAGCCGAAATCGAATACAGTTCAGAGGAGAATAAAGATGTAGCAATCCCTGTCGGCAGGCCTATGCCTAATTGCGCTGCTTTTGTAGTGGACAAGAACCTGAAGCCGGTGCCTAGCGGTGTCTCGGGAGAGATTGCCGTGACGGGTGCCGGCGTTGCGAATGGTTACTTCGGCCAGGAGGAGCTGACAAAGGCTGCATTCCTTGCAGACTCGCTGACGCCAGCTGATTACTTCTCTCACGGAGCCGGAAAGAAGCAGATGTACAGAACCGGCGACAGCGGACGCTTCGGCACAGACGGGCAGCTTTACTACGAGGGACGCATCAAGGGAGACTCCCAAGTGAAGCTCAACGGAATCCGCATTGAGATACGCGAAGTCGAATCCGCTATATTGCGGGCTTCACAGGGTATCATCGGCAATGTCGTCGTATCAGCCCGACACAATCCGGACTTCCTAGTCGGTCACGTCGAGCTGGAGCCAGGCTACTACGGGCCACAAGAGCAGGAGCGGTTCCTCGAGTCCCTCGTTTCCCGCCTCCAGTTGCCAAAGTACATGTGTCCAGCTGTACTGGTACCAGTTGATCAAATTCCAATGAACGCCCATGGCAAGATGGACCGACTGGCTGCTCAGGCGCTTCCAATCCCCTCTGTCTCTCACTATCAGGACAATGAGAGCTATGTCACCCAGACAGAGAAGACGATGCTCGAAATCTGGACAGAGGTCCTCCCAAGCGATCTGACGCAGGCGGTAGCAGTCCGACCGGAAACCGACTTCTTCAGCCTAGGCGGTGGATCCTACCTGCTTGTGCGTGTGCAGCGCCTGATCCTCGATCGATTTGGTGTGTCTATACCAGTACGAGAGCTTTTCGGCACAAGCACTCTGCGGGAGATGGCGTCGAGCGTGGATGCCGCGACGGCGATTTCTGCCATCGATTGGCAGGCGGAAACAGCTCTGAACAGTATCTCTGACAACGAAACCGACGCCAGTGTTACTACTCCCGTCAAGAAAGCGAATATGACAGTCGTCTTAACTGGAGCCACCGGATACCTCGGAAAGAACTTGCTCAAGGCGCTTCTGGAAAACCCCGCCGTGTCCACCATTCACTGCGTAGCCGTTAGGAACGCGACGCGCGTGCCGCAACTCAAAGCCACCACCGCAGCAAAGATAGTTGTCCACACAGGGAACCTGGGAGCCCCGCTTTTGGGTCTCAGTGCAGCAGCATTTGACGAGCTGGCCAACTCGGCCGACATGCTGATTCACAGCGGCGCCGACAGGTCTTTCTGGGACTCGTACCAGACGCTACGCAGCTCGAACGTCACGTCAACCAAGACCATGATCCAAATGGCCGCGCGCCGCCGCATACCGCTGCACTTCATCTCGAGCGGTGGATTGGTATCCCAGGCTGTTCCCGTTGCAGTAGCAGACTCCATCACCAGTCTGAGCTCGCCGCCAACAGACGGCTCAAATGGCTACATCGCAACCAAATGGGCGTCGGAAGCCTGCTTGGAGCAAGCAGCACGCTTGTTGGACATCCCCGTGAGCATCCACCGAGTGATAAACACTCCAAGCAGCGCATCACCGGCACAAACAAGCCAGCTTCGCACCGAGCTCCAGGCCGAGCTCCGCAATTTCGCAACCAAACTCAACGCCGTGCCGCAGTCCGGTAGCTGGCGCGGCACCTTTGACGTACTACGGACCTCGACGCTTTGCGCTTCGATGTCGGCAAGCTTTGTGCGCGTGCCAGACGAACAGATGCGCTTCTTCCACTATCCGTCTGAGATGCATCTTGATATCGATGGCGTGGCAGAGGTGTTTGGGGGCGTTGAAGCGGCGGAGGCTCTGCCGCCGCATGTTTGGGTTGGGCGAGCGAAGGCGCTCGGGATCGATTGGCATTTCTCTGGCCAGGACTTCGAGGATACTGTTGCTGAAGGGTTTGCGTTGAAGAGGTAGACTGGCCCATTCGGATCCGAGGTTCAGTACGCTACTGAAGCGGTGCGACAAGGAAATTCGCCACTAGTTTACACTTGATAGATTCATAATAGTTCTTTAGAACTTTTGTCCTAGATAGTCAATTGGGAGGTTATTTTCAGATCTATTCTTACGACTTCTTCAAGCTGTGACTACAGTGTGCACGTGATGGTACTAAACATAATTACAGGGTCCAGGTCTGCGCCGTTGCCGTTCGCACAACACCCCACCTACTAAATTCGGGGCTACCGGTAGCTCAGTGCTAGGCTTTATGTAGGTAGAGCCGCTGTCGCCAGCTCGCTTGTGTCTAAAGCATCCAATCTCATCTGTACGGCTACATTTGCATTTCTCATTTCTTAGTTTTGCACCTCCGCTATGCGACTCCCTTTCCGTTGATTTCGCACTCGACTGCTATTCGCTCCGAGGATGACTGTATTCGATGAGCTAGCCGAAACAGACGGGGACGATGAGTTCAAGGCATGGGTGTCCGATGTCTATGATGCAAAACAAAAGGTCATAGACTTTGTGGCTTCACGTCGAGAAGGTCAACCGGTTGGGAGATTCGACGGCTATCTCAAGGGTTCCTTCAACCTGAGTCTTATCATCAGATTCGATGATGGAGGCCCGAAAGCTGTCATCCGCTTCCCAAAGCCAGGTATTACAGCCACGAATCTAAGGGACGAGAAAGTCAAGAACGAAGTGCAGGTCCTAGAGTTCTTGCGCGAAAGAACTACTGTTCCTGTGCCGCTGGTAGTCAGCTGGGGTCTGACCAAAGACATCCCTGCACTACTCGGTCCTTTTGTGATCATGGACTTCGTTGATGGTACCTGCCTAGCCACCATCCTACAGCAGCCAACAGAGAACACACGAGGTGAGGTGGTACTTAAGAGTGACATGGACGATACCAAATTGGATTACATATACGAGCCACTTGCCGATTACATGTTGCAACTCTCCCGACTGGATTTCACGACGATCGGTGCCATAACCAAGAATTCGTCATCAAATGAATGGGACGCTAGCGCAAGACCACTGACGTACAACATGAATGAGCTGAGGACTGTAGTCTCAAAATTTCTCACAAAGGAAGACCCCACAGCTCCGTTCAAGTCTGCGAACTCGTATCTTCACTCCCTGGCTGATGAGCATCTCGTCCATCTTCAGACCCAACGGAATCTTGCCAATAACCGAGACGACGCTAGGAAGCGGTTCATTGCACGTCACCGATTCAAGAAGTTGATCTCCCGCTACTGCATTGGTGATACCGGTCCATTCAAGCTTTACTGCGATGACCTGCAACCTTCCAATATACTCGCAGATCCGGACACCTTTCGCATCACAGCCGTACTGAATTTTGAATTCACAAATGCCATGCCGGCGCAGTTTACATACGATCCGCCTTGGTGGCTACTTCTTCTTGGGCCGGATATGTGGCTTGAGCGTCACTCCATGGAAGAATTCCTTGTTCGCTACGTGCCAAGAATGGAACAGTTCTTGAAAGCACTGGAACGAGTGGAGAAGAAGACGAATCTGGAATCAAGTCCAAGCGATCCACTTTTTTCTGATTGGATGCGTGACTCCTGGGCTACCGGGAGGTTCTGGTTCGATTATGGAATCAGGAAGAGTTTCGACATCGATGCGGTCTACTGGGCAGCACTTCACAAGGAGGGAGATGATGTGCTAGATAGAGAGATGGAAGAAGAGATGAAGAATTTTGTGGATCTGAAAATGGACCAGTTGAGGGCCTATGATGAGGAGTGTCGAGTTCGATTCCCTTGATGCATCTTAGGTTTCTCAGGGCACGGTCGTATTTATCAAAATGATGCGTACTGTAAGAACGCTAGCGCTGAACATACGCTTTTGAGCCCTTCCTCGGCCTTTAGGATGCTGCTGTCTTGTCTACATTTGCTCGCATTATACATCTGATACCTGGTGGTGCTATAATTGAATATCGATTCTGCTTCAAACCATGACATTAAGATTCATAATAGGCACCAAAGAGACTAGATGGCCAGTCACCTAGCGTACACTAACGCGACTTCTACACAAGACAAGCAACCACAGCTACCACAGCTGATATCAATGGTATCTGCAAAGATGCTGCAGCACCTTTTACTTCTGCAGATCCAGTCGGCGGGGATGTGCCCATGGAATTGGTCTTCGCTGGACCTGTACCTGTGGTAGACAACTTCTCTAACCCAGCCGTCAACACCAGTGCATAATTTGCCATATCCGCCGACGAGATGGTCATTGGTCTCTTTGCAGCCTCCTCGAACGCTGCCGAGTTTGTGCACCATTCCGGTACCAGAGGTGTCAATATTTCCACGCCGCTGTAACCCAGAGGTGTTGATGTTTTCACACCGCTGTAGCGCGACGCACAATTCGCAGACATCTTGGACTCAGCGCCAAGCTGAGACTGCAAGCAAGTTGCGCTGACAACTTCTTCGTTTGCGCGCGAACACGTCACGACGAATGTGGCGGACGTGTGGCCTGATACGGTTGGGGTCGCGGTGTAGCCGACGTAAGTTATTCCGCCGAGGGTGACTGTCGCGCTGCTTTTCATATCGTCTGCGGTGTATGCAACTGTTGTGCGATCGGCGTCGAGGTTCATAACAGAGCCTGAGTAGGTGTGGTTTAGGAACTTTGGAACCGCGAATCCCCACATTGATGTTGCAAGTTGGGCGGATGTCGAAGCCGCAAAAAGCGACATCGCGGCAAGCGAGAGCATGATTGATAGTCAGAAACGAAGGTATCAAAGTCGAAATCTAGGAAAGGCTGTAGATGCTGGATGGACTTCAATGTTGTTCTAGTAGTTGTACCTGGACAGTTCAACGTTGCGGAGTAAGGAAGAAAACACCCCAAAAACACTGCCCGTAATTCGAAATTGTGATGGCTTACAGGTCATAAGACACGTGGGCATCATATTGCCCAATGGGGCTTAGTTCGTGATTTCTGGAGGCCTGGCTGTACATGAAATTAGCTACGCAACCTTGGCAATGGCGTTCTTGAAATTGCTAACCGCTGTTGCTCGTTCTTTTCCTCGCGTCAAAACAATGAGATTGAAAACTCGCTAGTACGCGATAGGTAGAGCAAGAAACAATCTTCTGTCGAGGGATAGCCGCGTCGAAGTCGATGAAATATTGCGGTAACGATCGATACCATCTTACAGGTACAGGTTTTATCTTTCACTGCATGTGTCTGCCAGATTGCTACAATTCCATGATGGTGCAGCTCGGCGACTCTTCCAGCTTGCTTACTGCGGCTCTCATGTGAAACTATTCGGCATGTGTTATTACTGGGGTTGTGCAGGTCCAGATTCACGATGTATTTTACCACCGGATGATAGGTACCGAGCGTACATGATGAGTCACTCGGATGGCTGCCTGAACCCTCAGACCCCATCTCATCGATCTCCAACTCAACTTCAGTCATCTTTTGAAATGCTAGGTTTGCTAAATTCCTTGTGCAGTCGCTGTGTAACACGTTCACAGCAGCGACTTCGATACTTTGTTTCCACGCTGCCCATCTTTGCTTACTCCATGGCTCCCAGCAGTGGGCTGTCATGTCTTTCTTCAAACACTCAACATATAAGTATCGGCATTCTAGTGGCCATACTACCCACTGAGCAGCCGCTTCTATGTCGATGTTGTAGACCTTAGGGGTCGGCTCGTATGGTATGGCAAGTGCTGTAAGAGCTGTGAAAGGTGCACAGTAAATCATGTCCTTTACGAATAGACGAGCCATGATGGACTGAAAGTTGACCCAGAGGGCACAAGACTCGACAATGTGCATGAAAGGCCCAACGTCTACCGATCAAGTCAGCACGCTTTTCGATGGCGCTTTTCCAGCAGGTCGACAGTATATAATACTGATCATCATTATGGCGCCAAAACTCATCTTCGAGACCGATCCAATGCCGCCCGAGTCTCCACAACTCGGAAGTCAGAACTTCGCCATTTTCGTCTGGATGGGTTTCCGGAGCCATCCACAGAGGCATTCGTTCGATTTTGTCCAGTATAGAGATTAGTCGGTCCTGTCCCTCGCCGTGCGGGGGAAAAGCTGTTGAAACTCTGCACCAATCCCAAATGAACCCTTGAGCGAATGCGCCCGCATTTGGTGGATAAAGATCCATCCATTCACCTGACTCGCGAACCTCCGGGTTCAGAGTGTGAGTTGCGGCGTAGTCGTTGAGTGCCTGCAATCGCGCTGAGGTCTCAGTCCGGATGTAAGTGTTGATTGCCTGTGCTACCTCGATTGGATCTTGTGTTCCAGCTAGAAAAGCTGCCAAAGGGACTTTGCAGCGGCGATCATCCTCATCGTCCCACTCTTCGTATAAACGAAGCTGCAGAAAGGGCGTGCTAGCACATATCGATGTCATTTTCGTCTTCTGGTCGAGCGAGCCTGTAGTTGGTGTTTGTGCTTTGTGTGTCATACACAGAGGTGTACAGGTGCAGGTCAGCCTTGATGACCTAGGTAAGGATGGCTGGGATCATGCCAACTATCTTCGGCTAGACTCGGAAACTCAGCATACTTCGCCTTCATTGTCAATTGGATCCACCCGTAGTCATGGTAGCGGCGGTCAGCGCGTTTCCGTAATCCGGACCGTGCCGTACGGGCCTGATATCTCCACAAGGCAATCGGCGTGTGAGTGGTTGCTTTAGCAGGAGGTGCTCGCGGACATCTACTTTCCGATGTGATATTGCGGACTTGCTCCTGCGGTCTCAGAACCAATCTCATGTCCATAAGTTGATTAGATGAAGCGCAAGGATCCAAGCCATGGGTATTTTGCCCTTGCAGTTCCCTTAGTACAAGTACGCACACAATTCGATGGTATCATGACGCACAGAGAGGTCACAGACAAGTTTCAGGGCAGGGATTACTTCCAGCGTTGTACTTGATTCAAATGGAGTGAGTTTGAGAGAATCTGATTTCATCTTCTCTATTGGCACAAATGACTATAATACCCAAGATCTATTGCGTATTTTGAGACCCACCAGACCGTCTTAGCCTCCGACACATGTTTTCAGAAAACTACTTGGACATGGTCTGAATTTGTGAAGAGGCATCACCACACCTCCGTCTCGATAACAGTGAGCCACAGTCGGCAACGGATCCACAATCCCACACGAATTGTATCCCCTGGATCGTCTGGACCTCGCTCTACGATATCCTCTGCGTTTCTTAGATCGCAGCCCAGTTGCCTCCGGTCCCAATATTCGTCTGGATTCTCACACTCGGGCATGAACCGTTGTATGTTGCGGCAGGCTTGCGCATCCAAATTCCAGATGTGAGGGACTAGCTGACCTCTCACAAGCTGTTCACGAAAGAAGTGATGATTGAGAGGTATCTGACATGCTAGTCTCGACGAGGCAGGTCGGAGAGAAAATGCAGAAGCAGCAGGGAAGAACAGCACAACTCGATTAAGGATCTCAGTAGTTAATGCATCAAGGCCAAACTTAGCGCTCTTGTTATCTTCATGAAGTCTTACTGTCGATGTTGAGGCATTTTGTGGGTTTCAACAGCTCGAGAGCATATCTCGTCAGAGTTTTGTCGTGCAAGGGGTCGAATAGGAATTTCTGTGACAGGTGTAAGTAGCTAGATGACACTGGCAGGGGTACAAAAACCGAACAGCTTTCTCCATATTACCAGTTATCCCAATCCCAGTACTCAAGTGTACCGTAGTAGTCGCGCGGCCAATACAAGTTGCGCCACTCGTCGAGTCTATGTGCATTCGAACACTCTTTGCGCAGCTTGTCATAAAAGTGTCGTATAGTAGACAGAGAGCCTTGCGCGACCAAAGAGTTGATTTTCGCTTCATATAAGTGCTGAAGACCAGGGCACATGCTCTATGCATGGCAAAAAGTATATCGCCATTATTATAGGCCAGTGAGCTCTGTAGTTCTGACCGTTCACCATGAAAGAAAGGGCATCGGACGCATAGCTACGGTAGACATCGCCGCCGAAGAAAGATAGGAGCTCGCTCGAAGACGTATAGGCGTGAAAATTTGGATCTAATGTTGGTTTTGCATATCTAAAATATTCCAAGGACGGAGGGACACCGAAAAGGCGTGCATCAGAGCTGGATAGCCACTGCGATGAGGTCAGTCAGATAGTAAGTCGGCACCAAATCACCTACCTCAAACTCATCTTCAACGTGGCCCTTCAAGAGTTTGCTATCCGGAATCTCCGAGATAGGGTCAGTGTATGGATTGCCGAATGGGCCACCGCAGATACTGCAGTATGTTGCAGAGCTCGCAGGGAGGCTTCGCAGCTTCAGTGACCGAGGAGCGCGGGCACGGGCCGTCCAATCTCACTCATTGATCAGCGCGGGCCGTGCCACATAAGCTTCCACAGTGCGCGCCTTTCGACATCCGCAACTACGGACCCTTAAAACGGAATGAGAGATTCATGGTCATTCAAGATTCAACCAATAGGCAGACGCAAGATGTGCACGGACTATTGTCGCATGTCAATTGCGCATCGATATTGACAATTCTACCCAGGAAATCTAATGTAGACCGCCTATGATGTGTTTACCAGCATCAACCAAGCCGGGACTATCCCGAATGGCTCCTCAAGTCATATCACAGGATCGAATTGACCGTAAGAAGAGCGACTGTTCCCAACTATTTGATAACATCCCCTTAGTCATCTTGCAATCAGGTCAAATCAGTTGTCAGATCTTTAAGACCATGCAGACGCTTGCGAAACCAATCATCTATTGTCGGAAAAGCTTTATAGATTTATCTGATCATATATACTCGGCCAACCCGGTCCATCCAGCAAAGTCCATGCCCGCGGTATTAGGGACGATATCCCTATCAGCGTGTATGGCTCGTACTCATCATTAGGGCCGCCGTCCTTAGCGGAGACGAGATAAACCCTTGCGAAACCCCAAAGATCAAACTTTCCATCGGGGTGCTTTGCAATGTACTCGAGGGTTCGGTCGAGGATGCTCTTGTTGACCATGATGCAAGCATGGCGTCGCGAGAATTCAAGGTTGTTTGGCTCTGCGCCGGACTTATTCCACTCCTGGAATTTCCTAAATATCGCGTGAGATTATCTTTCAGCAGATCCGATTGTAGGCGTGCGTAACGAACCTTCGTACAGTATCAAAGCTGGCTTCTTCGAGACTGACATCCTCTTGCACGTTCCATTCGAGTCTATCGAGTACATCTCCGAGTTCCGCATCCACGAGGCTTTGATGGACCGTCTTATCCAGGAATTCCATAAAACGCCTCCAATCGTCATCAGAGGTGTATGTGCATCGATATACAATGAAGCCGAGCTTCGAATCCGGATTCCACGCGAGCCGGACACGTATGCGCTCATAAGCCAAACAGCTCATCCTGATTTTGTGTGTTGGAAGATTGGAACATGCTGCGAGCAGGTCAACAAGACGAAAGCGATGAGGTAAGAGTTCGTAGCCCACGACCTGCTCGTTCCTATATATGTAGGCAGGCTGTGACTGCGCTTACCTTCAATGGACTAGTGTACAAAACGTACTGACCAGTGCCTATTGTAGCACCCGACGGTTGAACACAACGTCTATCAACTTCGCCATTTTCATCACAAGCTCCCGGGCAAAGCGACTTTCTTGTTTCATCCTCTGCAATAACATCGTAGATCAGTCGGACAAATCAAGGGAATTGCACAACTCGAGCATCATTGTAGATTGGGCTACGGAGTTACCCACCGGGCGTTTCGAGCCCCACTGCAAGAAATGAACATGGCTGTCCGCCTCAACGATGTTCTGTCAAACCTGTAGATAGTATCTTGCATAGTTTATGCATACTGCCAATATTCCAAGAGCCGGGCTCCCGCTCAAATCGCAATTTCGGACATCATGTCTACGACCTACTCTTCGGTTTCAAGATTCCTTCTCAGCTTGGCGGACGAGGACCAGTGCATAGGTCCACCAAAGGTTCAACAAGACTTACGGACTCCGATTACAATAATTTCGAGATACAAAAGCTCTCTGGGAGCCACAAATGCTGGAACAAGCACCATTCGAAACCTCAACAGCGGTCGTGGGTTCAATTGCAGAATCTATACGCCCTTCAATCTTTTCCAGCCATCAAACTAAGGGATACTCAAAATGCCTTCTCCAAGGATTTTCGTTTTTTGTTCGCATTTCTTTCAGTGCTGGGTGCACACGCTATGCCCACCAGCCGCAGAGCTTTCGGTCCAGATGGCAATGATATTCTCGCACTTGACTCCCGATCACCGGCAGGCTTGATACCAGCTACAAACCCGAAGATAGGCTCAAAACCGGTACAACCGACAAAGCCGCAGAGTCCAAATAGTGCAGCACCTCTCAAACCCCCCAGCGGGCAAACGTCTCATCAGCCTGGGGATGTCGCCGCACCTACTTCCAAGGTAATTCGTGTTACTACGCCGATCAATACATGCAGACTTCCGTTTGTAAGACGCGAGGATGACTATGAAAATATCGGAGGCTTAGAAGAAGACGAAGCTTCTGTTGCTAATACGCTGGAGAAGCGCGGAAGTGCAAGGAAATATAACGCTAATCTCGGTAATTCGGTAGGCACCCATACCTTGAGATTTCCAACGAACGGTCGCTAATTCAAGGCTGCATGTTGTAGGTAGAACTCGAGTTTAATTCTTTAGGATATCCTTCGAGCTCTGAACTCTTCAATTCGCGTAAGGGTCAGGCATTGCCAAAGACTGTATTCGATTTCAACGACCAAACCAGCCTTAAGGACATCAATCTTTTATGTCCAGATGACTCGCCTCCACGATATGTTTCGTCACGTAAGGAGAGTAATCCGCTGGGATAGCATTTAGATCCTTGACGTTGATGACTGGAAGCTGAGTACAGAGCGCAGTTGCAGACGGTGAAGCACTTTCTTGAGGCGGCATCTGGAGCACCAGCTGCAAATGCACTTTCTCATACAATTGACCGCTCGTTGATTCAGAAACACTGCGTAGAGAAATTTACGGTCACTAAGATGGCTCAGCGCGCTTATAAACCTGTTATCTCGATGGGTAAGCGCCAAACACTTAATGATCTCATTTTCGAAGCTCTCGGCTCAAGCTTTAATCGAGCCGACTTTGTCTGGTGCGAGAAAGAGATCAATTCTTTCAAGGAAAGAGTATGGTCTGGAAGCGATTCGAACAAAGGAGGATCTGAGTGGTAAGGACGCCCTAGAAAAGAAAGAAAAGGCATCTCTGGATGCTCTGAAGGCGAAGAACCTCAAGGAGCGGGCGATACACGTCCTCCAGCTACAAACTGTGAAGGGCCTCGTCGTCAGCGCCGAAGCCGACCAGGATCAGCTGAAGGCGTATAAGGCCGCGGTGGTTGCTATCAAGATGCCTAAAGCTGTCTGACTGGCTACTGGAACATGCGCAGCCGCTTGACGAGGAAGCCAGGAGCCACGATCTTGGATTCAACAGTATTCGCAGTCACACATGTGTATGCTGATGCCAGCCTCTGGCACATCGCGGTACAATGATCGCAGTGCGATGCATGAGTTCGGCATCTTGTCAATGATAGGCGCTATCAAGTCGAGGGTGATTGAGACACGCATAGCAATGCTGTTGTGAATCGAGGGTGCTGCTGTTATTGCAGAATGAACATTGCTCACGAGATTGCAGATTGCAGCGTCTTTTTGAGGCTGCCAATGCGATGCGTCGTCCGTGATGTGATGATTACTCAACACAGTGGCCCCGGGAAGATCCCCGCTCCTCGGCGCCACAAAGGCGATCATCCGAGTGGAAAATCGACACTTTGAGGCTGAGTTGCCGGATAGGGCATGTTGAGTACAAATTACAATCTGAACCAAGATCTGGCGTGTGGGGACCATGGAAGGTGCAACCAAAACGCTGCGTCGGGTGCTAGGGTGTGGGGTACTCAGGCTGGTCGGTGAGGTCTACTGCAAGGACTATAGAAAGCAAAGGCTTCGTTAGACAGCCCTACAGATAGCGTCGATGTTGCGTTGGGAAGCAGGAGTGTGGGGCCGTCCAATGGGCAATGCTCATGGAGTTGTTGACGGACAGCAGAGATGTGCTTGAGGATGACCGACGAGCCATTTGTGGCTGACGAGGAATAAGAAGCACACTCAGGGGTGACACAAGACGACGCAACAGGTGCCCCGCTCGTTGAATTCTATGTTCAACTTCAAGTCAGAGGGGCACTGCAGGTACTGTACGGCATGTGTGCGTGGCCTGGACTGATGTTCACAGCCCAGGCGGGCCGATTGAGGTGTGATTGGCGCAGGGGCCGGCGGGAGACGGCTCCTTTTGAGGCAGCAGTGCCCGGAAAGCTGCGACTGCGACTGGTATCCTGTTTCGTATCTAGGCATCGTTGCTGTGCTGCAGCTGCCCTCCGTGCCTCCTTGCCTCCTTAGCTACTGTCTATTTACACATTGCGATTTCATTCTTGACCTAATGTTTATTATTTTGGTAATATAGTGTGACTCTTGGTTGCGAATTGTGTCAGGCATCTGAACCCCTGCGGCGAAACAGCAACAAATCAGTCAAGGTCCAATGCCAGACCTTGTGCCAGCACCAGCGCCAGCGCCAGCACCACACTCGTGGCACGAGCAGCCTGGCATTGCACACCTGTCGCCCGAGTCGTTCACCGCGCAAAAGCTGGTACAAAGCAGCCCACCAGTGCACTTGTTGGCCGTAGCTAACGCAAACCCACAGCAACATGCCACGCCCGAGCATCTCTGCCTCACGTCGAGGCGCTTCTTCATTGGCCCCATTCCAGTATGCAGTCCCGTCCCGATCCTGTCCACGCACCGCGCTCATGCTTATGATTGCTGCAGACGGCCTGGCTGAGCAAGCACCGCCGCGACTGGTATAAGCACCACCTGCGCATCAACTACTCGAACCGCACCGCCAGCTTCTCGTCCGATCCCCGCGACGCCCGCCAGCGACGCCTGACTGGCATTGAAGGGCCCAGCTCCTCTGCCCTCTTCCAGCACAGCTTTCCCCAGCCCGAGGAGCTCGAAACTGAGGAGGAGGAAGAGGAGGCGGAAGAGGTGGAGGAGGACGAAGGTGCTGAGAATGGCGACGCCGGTGGGGTCACTGCTGCGAGCTCCAGCACGCCCCCAGCGCTGCCCATACCGCGCGCAACGGCGCAGAAGGAGGACGTCATAGTAGGCAGTGAGGGTGAGGAGTTCGTCGATGCGCCTTCCGAGCCTGAGGATGGCGACGAAGAAGACCTGCGCGTCTTCACACACCAAGAGGAGGACCCTGGCCCCGCGAGGCCGTCGCTGCCAAACCGAGAGGATACCAAGTCCTACGTAACCGCGCCGTCAATCCCCGATGTGTCGGATGATGACGTTGTCGAGGTCGAGTCGGAAGACGAGGGCGCGCTGACGCCACGTGCCGAAGAGCCGGCACAGTCCCAGGTGGACAGTCTCCAGGTGCCCGCTAGTGCAGCAGGACCAAATGGCAGCAAGTCGTTGGGGAAGCAGCCACTATCTGCAGTCACAAGCCATGCGGCGGCGGCATCTACAACGGGGGGAGCACCCTCGGTAGATGCCGACTCCACATCGTCTCTGTTGCGCAAGGCTGACTTGAACAAGGCACCGGCACCGGCACCCACTGACGCGAAAACCCCTGCTTTCTCTCCTCCCAAAGGCATCATCGCCAGGGCCAAAAGACGATCCACTATAGGCCTGTTCAAGTCCTCAGATGTCACCAGCGCTACCGATCAACCCGTCGAGAATCTGTCACGGCAGGGGTCGCACCTGCGCAATCTGGTCAAGTTCGACATACCAGAGGACTCGAAGCGGCAAGCTGTGCACTTCAAGGCCAAGAAGGCGCAGATGACCATTCAGCGAGCGGGCGTCAAGCTGCGACGGAAGACCATCAAAGACGGTTTGGTAGTCAAGATGGAGCGCATGCTTGTGCGCGTTGATGCAGCGGACCAAGTTCCCGAAGACTTCGACGAGAACGTCAACCAGCGAGTCGTTTCGCGAGTCAAGGACAAGTGGCGAGAGTATATGATAGTCTGCAGGCACAGTCACACCGACGAGGCTGACTTCCTGTTGCAGCTCTATAAGACTAGAGTAGGTCCTGTTCCATGCTTGAACAGCAGCCATGCTTACTCTTGCAGGTCATTCCAGAGATCGAGCAGGCTGGTGCAGGCAAGCGTGCGGCTTATGAGATTCCTCTGGGCCGAAAGACTAGCAAAGTGAACCTGTACTCCTCCCTGGACAAATCCATTGCGGTCTCGATGCCTGGTCCCAAGGGCACCTTGATCTTCATCATGCAGGTTCGAACAGCGTCCAACGCCGTCGAATGGTACACCTTTCTGCGAAACATCCTCGGGTGGCGTCGTGCCTCCGAGCTTCAGATCAACATCCCAGATATGAGTCTCAGCGTGCGCATTGCGGACCCGTTTCAAAAGCTGGAAGCATCGCAGAACCAGGTACAGGATGCGGAGGATATAGAACAGGCCATCTTGAAGACAATGCAAGAAGAGCAAGCCGTTGCCCAGTCTCTCGTCCGGCACTGTCTTGAGCAGCTGGAAGATGCACCCGAATGGGCTACGGTACTGGAAGCGTGGACTAAAGACCAACGGATAGGGTTGGCTTGGAAGCGTTACGATCGACTAGAGTGGATCCACGGAGCGAACGAGCGCAAGATGTACGGCACAATCGCCATGCTCAAATCGCACGACCTCGAGCTGCGGCCCAAGACGCATTACCCAACCACAGCTGTCACTCGCAAAAAGCAGAAGACTTTGACCGAGCCCGTACCCGTGGAAGGCTTCCTTATCAGGCTGACAGGACAGCGAGGACGAGCGAAACGACTGGGACTCATGTACCACAAGCAGCTGTACTTTGCCAGCCACGATCATTACCTCGTCTTCTCGAGACCTACGAAAGTCACCCCACCTCCTCCGCCAAAGCTTCCCCTCGCCGATAACTCGGCTGTCCCAGCACCGCGAGTGATACAGGACAAGACACCCGATAATTGGGCGGTCAACCCTTACCCGGTGCAAGACAACCAAATCGAGTGGTTGAGGGAAGGCCATTCCGGTACACCCGAAACTCGAAGGCTGCACGACCAGGACGCTGCCGACGAGGCGGAACGCAAGGAGTACAATCTGCTCAACTGTGATGGATACATCAACATGGCCGACATTGCCAAGGTTCGTAAGGCGAGGCTCGGTGCAAGTCCCGTTGATGAAGAGATTGAGGAAGGCTCCGATGTTGACTTTGACGAGGACGTTGACATGGAAGGCTCCTTGGGTGAGGATGGCACTACACACGATATCGATCTGGACCGCACTTTTGAACTGGTCATGAAGAATGGCCTCATCATTCGCCTCCAAGCTGCCGACCAGGCTCGTCGAACTGAGTGGATTAAGCACCTCCGCGCTCTTGCGAAGTACTGGAAACACCGCACAGCCTCCGACATTGCCCTATACAAATCGACAAGGACTCGCAACCTCAGCGCTCTGAACATCGACGAGGAGGGCGAGGCACATATCGGCCAGTTTGCGCGCAAGTGGGAAGTCACGCAATCCTTCGCGTCTCCTATCCTCTACAACATGTGCGGTATCGCGTGCTGCCGCAGCATCCACATGTCGGGCATGCTGTACCGCAAGCCGCGGATCCACGCGCCATTCACGCGGTGCAGCGTGATCCTCGCGGCGGGCACGCTGCTCATCTTCCGCGACGTGCTGCGCAGCCGCGTGGGCAAACAGCTCTCGCACATCCACCACGAGCGTATCGCCAACCTCGACCTCCGCGACTGCTACATCTACTCGGGCCTGCTCACCGAATCCGACCTGCTGTATCAGAACCAGACCTTCGACGCGAACAAACCGGGCCACCACGCGCTGCCGCGAATCTACCTCGAGGACGGCTGGACCAGCACGGACGAGGACGTCATGACCACCTTCGTCATCTGGCATGGCAAATCCAAGTCGTGGTTCCGTGCCGAAGAGGGCGCGGGTGGCGCCGGAGAGCAGCAGAGGAAGGAGGGCAAGCGCACGAAGCTCAAGCGCGTGGCCAAGCTCGGCAGTAAAGGGAGGAGCGTCGTGTTTCGAGCGCGCAGCAGGGCCGAGAGGGACCATTGGGTGCTGGCTATCAGGAATGAGATCGAGAGGGTGCAGCAGCGGGAGAGCGATTTTAGGATCGAGGAGAAGTGAGGAGGTGGAGAAGGGAGAGGTGGCGTGGCGTTTGCGGTGTTTTGGTTTGGGTGATTGGATTAATAAAGAAAGGGGAGGGGGGGAGCAGAGTGTCGCATCGCATTGCATTGTTGTGTAGGCGTCGGGTCATCTGTAACAGTGGTTGTATTCTTGATCGTGCGCCTATACATTTCATCTAGTGACTGGGTTGACAAGCGACACTATTTTTATATACAATTGAGAAAAGCGAGATCACAGTACACTGCGTGTCGCTTCACATGGCACTCGGACGGTTTTACGAGTTAAGATTGTTTCACGGATTAAACTCGTATACAAAACACATCAGCCTTGCCTTTCCACTTCCACGGAGGATTAAGTAGGCAGTCACGTCGTGATAGCATAGCGTATTGTATCGTGAACAGAAAGAAAGGAAAGAGCGGGCGTGACAGGGGTAGGTGGAAGGAGCGCGGTCGTGATCACAAGGCACATCGGGTACTGATGCAATCACTTTTTTATTCCTTTGGTTGTGAGTGAGTGAGTGAGTGAGTTTGGTCGTTCTATCGTACATAGACACCACCGGCGTTTCCACAAAGGTACGAGGTGGGTGTGGGTAAGCTAAAGCTATAGAGCGAATGCAGCGCTGCGCTGGCAGCGAGTACATAGAGTAGAGGGGAACGAAACAGGGGGATAAGTGCATGGCCTGAAGGCGGGCAGGCACTCGGTAGCGTAGACAGAAGAGAAGCGAGCCTATCGTACACATCTGTATAGTAGTAGAGTAGCGGCATAGCTACAGTGGCGACAGTGAAGAATGAGACTGTACCTGTTGGCTTACAACACCGCCATGACGCCCGCCACGCCGCAGAGCCCCATCAGCACGCCCGCGCCGCTCAGCGCGACGGTGTTGCCGCCGTTGAAGGGTGGGGCGCTGTATTGCGCCGACGCGGAGGCGGAGGCAGAGGCAGAGGCAGAAGCCGTCCCGGATGTAGGGGTGTGCGTGTGCTTGGACGTCGTGCCCACGGTGCCCACGGTACCGTTTGCGTTGCCGAAGGAGGTGGCGGTGGCGTCGGTGTTGGTGTTGGTGGGGTAGGGTGGGGTGGACTGGATGGGGGGAATGAGGGTTTGAGTGACAAGGGTTTCGGCGGGAGGGGGGATGATGTAGGTCTCGAGCGAGGTGGCCTCAACCGGGGGTAGAAGGGTAATGACTGGAGTGCTCTCGACCTGGGGGATGAGCGTATGTATGACGGCTGCAGTGGTCTCGATAGGAGAGATGAGCGTCTGAGTTTCGAGCGCAGTAGTCTCCGTTGGGAGGATAAGCGTGACGACTGGGATGGTCTCAACGGGGGAGATGAGCGTGATGAGCGAGGTTGTGTGAGGGCGGCAGGTCTTGACCTTAGTACTGGTGGTGCTGCCGGGAGGGTATGCGGGAAATTTGGAGTAGGGGGAGGTGGGGGTCAGCGTGGTGACCGTGTAGAAGACGGTGGTGAGATGGGTGATGGTGCTAATGCTGGGAGGAACGGTGGTGGCGCTGAACTCGGCCTCGGTGCTGGTAGTGTATTCGGGAGGCCCACAGGAGGTAGACGTCTTCACCGTGAAGACATTCGTGTAGGTGCGCGTCCAGGGATAGGTGACGGTGTAGATGAGTGTGGAGCGGGTAGAGAAGGCACTGACGCAAGGAGCAACGCTGGTGGCGCTGATCTCGACCTCGGTGGTGCTAGGGAGTGTCGGGGATTCGTAAGAGGTGGAGGTGCCAAGCGTGTAAGGCGCGGTGACGGTGTAGAAGATGGTGGAGGTGGTGGTGCTGACGCCAGGAGCAACGACGGTGGTGGCGGCGCTGGTCTCGTCTCCAGCACTGGAGGACTCAATGGGAGTCACATAGTAGGTAGACGTGCGTGTGCGAGTTGGAAGCGCCGTAACGACGAGCGTTTGGACGACGGTGCTCGTGATCTCACTGGAGAATGCGGTACTGCCGAACACGCGAGACGTCTGGGGATAATCAAACTCCGAGCTGACGTCGTCGACGGCACTGGAGAACACAGTGCTGGCAGACGCGCCGGCCAGAAGAAGACTAGCGACGCCGAGGGTGGGAGTGAAGAAGCGCATAATGAGAGAGGTACGCGTTTGTGTGCGTGATTAAACGAGTGTGGTGAGCTGAAAGGCTTGACTCTGGTCAATCGAGTGAAGTGGGCTGGAGAGAAAGTGAGGGCGACACGCGTGTTGTTTATGTATTCACGTGTGACAGCCAAGAGCAGGCGATACTGGAGGGGTCAACAGCGCAAACAGCGCAAGGTGGCGTCACTTTCACTGAGGTGAAAGCAGACGACGAATGAACAACCTCATAAGAATTGTGCAGTCAACTGATAAGCCAGCAGTTAGACGTTGGAGCAGCAGTGACGGTGTGATGTCCTAGTTGTCGTCGTGACCGCTCGTAGACAGTATTCGCTATACACACATCGAGATGAGCTTGCCATCGCCTCCATATTCATTCACGTACCAGCACGAATGTCTCATTTCCTTCCCCTTGCCACTTTGGAAGGCGTCGCAAAGGACTGCGTTGCTCACGCTCAGGACTAGATAATTAGTACAGTTATAGATTGACGAGAGAGGGTGTGAATGAAAGGAATCCCAGATATGAAGGGTAAATGGAGCGACCTGAAGACGAGTAGTGTGAGTGGCTCATGTCAACTCTGTCGAAATCTTGACACGAAATGGATCGAGAAGTAGCTGTGGTATAACTTTACCACTATAGGAAATGCTGCTTCAAGTGACCTAAATCAGTAAATGCTCACTTTCGAGGATTTGAATATCCAATACAATTATTCCAGATGCACTTGGGTAGCATCCAAATTGGAATACTCGATCCTAGAGAGGAAACACGTGACATGTGCATTGCAGTGAGTCGCAGTCTTCACTAACTTCGTGACCAAAGCTAGGGTGTGTCACCATTTCAAGGGACTGTTCGCGTTGATATAAGAGTAGCCGGGAGCTTCATGTGGGAGAGCAGCTCGTCGTCAACGCAAGCGGGAAGCGATGCCCAATCAGGTAAGCGCGGGGTGGAGCTTTGCGGGACGGCGGCGCGGGCGAATTGAGTCACCCAAAAGTTCGACAGGCGGCGCACGCACGCAACGGAGAAAGACTTGGCACCGAAAACACCCCACCGGCCGCCTGCAACATCGAGCCTGACCACCACTTCGCCTCTTCCGGACGCATACCAGACGAGAATCGCCCACCGATCCCACGTCCACCACACACACACACAGTCGAGCGACGCCCCTTCCCCTCGCACGCAAAACCCCGCACACAGTCGCCCGCCATGTCTCTCACAAATTGCCGATTCTACGAGGAGAAGTACCCGGAGGTGGAGAGCTTCGTAATGGTCAACGTCAAGCAGATCGCCGAAATGGGTGCATACGTCAAGCTGCTCGAGTACGGTGGGTGCAGCAATCCTGCCCAGCAGCCAGGCACGGGCGCATACTGACATTGGGGTGCGCGCAGACAACATCGACGGTATGATCCTGCTCTCCGAGCTGTCGCGCAGACGTATCCGCTCCATCCAGAAGCTCATCCGCGTCGGCCGCAACGAGGTGGTCGTCGTGCTGCGTGTCGACAAGGACAAGGGCTACATCGATCTGTCCAAGCGCCGTGTGTCGCCCGAGGACATTGTCAAGTGCGAGGAGCGCTACAACAAGTCGAAGATGGTCCACAGCATCATGCGCCACGTCGCCGAGAAGACGCAGGTGCCGATCGAGGACCTGTACCAGACCATCGGCTGGCCGCTGAACAAGAAGTACGGCCACTCCATCGACGCCTTCAAGCTCAGCATCACCAACCCGGAGGTCTGGAACGACGTCACCTTCCCCAACGACGTCGTCAAGGAGGAGCTGCAGAGCTACATCGGCAAGAGGCTGACCCCGCAGCCCACCAAGGTGCGCTCCGACATTGAGGGTAGGCACACCAATCCGGCGCGGCACATTGCGAGACATCCAGGCTAACATGCGATGCGCAGTCACTTGCTTCGGGTACGAGGGCATTGATGCCGTCAAGGAGGCCCTGCGCACCGCCGAGGCCAAGAACACCCCCGATAACCAGGTCAAGGTCAAGCTGGTGTCGCCTCCCCTCTACGGTATGCACCGCCACGTGCTCACAGTCAGATAACTTGACACTGACATTTCTCAGTCCTCACTTCGCAGTGCCTCGACAAGACCGTCGGCATCTCCACGCTCGAGCAGGCCATCGAGGACATCAAGGCGAGCATCACAAAAGCGGGCGGCGACTGCCAGGTCAAGATGGCACCGCGTGCCGTCACCGAGAACGACGACGCCGAGCTCGCCGCGCTCATGGAGAAGCGCGAGCGCGAGAACCAGCAGGTCAGCGGCGACGAGGACGAGAGCTCGAGCGACGAGGGCGAGGTTGGCGCGGCAGCTGCGGCGGCCGCCGATGCCTAGACGGTTGGGCTGGGCGCGTTGCTTTGTTGATGCTGGACGTTTGTGATGATGGGACATGGTCAAAAAGTGGATAAGGGATCGGCGTTTGGGGGCTCGACGACGACCATTCCTCGAGCATGTACGCGGCATATTTTGACATGTATAGCATTTTCATTCTGCAGGGGCGTCGAGTTGATGCCCTAGACCTTCAATGACAGAGTCCGACTCGAAGACGGCTGCAAGTGCTTTGGGGGTTTTCAGTGTTTGTGGATTTTCACGTGCTTGAGACGTGTTGGCGTTCATTGATGTTGAAACAAGCGCCCGTCTAGTGTTGCATGTCCAAGCGCGATGACGACGATCGCGGCTGCCGCTTGGCCAGAGCCCAGCATGACAGCCTAACCAACTTTCTGCGCGCAGCCGCCAACAACGGTAACGGCGCCAGCAATTCCCCTCCTGTGCCTTCTTTCTGGGTCGCGTGCTTCCCTTCTTCCTCTCCACCGCCCCAAAGAGCGATCGGAGCTGTCGCACTCCAGCAACTCGCCATTGCGCCGTCATAGCTGCAATAGCTAGCTATCCAACTCCGCAGTCATGCCAAGGTGGAACGAGCTCTTCGGTTCTGATGCGAGAGAGGGCCGCATCAGGCTGGAAAGTGAGGCCAATGCACGTGCGTATTTCCTGCGTTCAGCATACACGGCGCAATGCTGATGTTTACCAGTCCTGCCCACTCGCCGTGAACATGTGCACCCGCCTGCGATCGACCCCAAGGAAGTCACCAAGATCTGCCTGCGTCTGAAGCACCAGATCGAGCAAGTCATCCCCTACGAAATTGAGGAGGACAAGGTCACCAAGCCGAATAGCCCTATCATTACCAATGCGGTGCTAGAGACGGCGAACAAGGCTGGTGGGGACGGCGACAAGACAGCCTGTGTGGTGTACTGTCTGTTGATGGTCAAGAAGTGGTTCGCAAAGCAGGCCACTGCCGAGCTCTGGGACGCCGACATGCACGATGTGCGCGCTGTTGCTTGCGAGATGATGGCCAAGCGCATTATCGAAGCCGAGGAGGACATGGACTACCTCTTCGAGGAGATGCTGCTCAAGCGGTACTCCATTCTGGTGGACGGCGAGCCCACTGAGCCCGCCAACGCCATCGAGAAGGCCGTCGATCTGCACGCTGTGACCGTTATCGGCTCCTCTGGTTACCAGAAGTGTATCTCGTACCTCTGGCGCGGCTGGATCGTGCAGGACGACGAGGACCCAACCCGCTTCGTGCAGTTCGAGAACAAGACCAACACCAACTTCTGGGCACATCTTGATCCGGACCGTATGCGCGTTCCACGATACCAGAACTGGGTGCAGATCATCTTCTCGCTCATCTTCTTAGGCTTGTACACAGGCGCGATCAATACTATTAACGCGGACGCTGATTTGGACATCGTCGAAGGTCTGCTGTACATCTTCACGTTGGGCTTCATCTGTGACGAGGTTAACAAGTTCTGGAAGGTCGGCCGCTTCTACCTCTCCTTCTGGAATATGTTCAACAGCACCTTGTACGCCCTCCTCACCGTTTCATTCGTCTTCCGCATGATCGCCATCAGTCACCCACCCGACGAGACGAATAAGAACGGCAACCCGCGCGGCGATTTCAACGAGCTGGGCTACAACTTCCTCGCCTTCACAGCGCCCATGTTTTGGATGCGCCTGTTGCTCTACTTTGATACTTTCCGCTTCTTCGGCGCCATGCTGGTGGTCCTGAAGGTCATGTTTCGCGAGTCTCTCATCTTCTTCCTTCTGCTGTTTGTCGTCCTTGTCGGCTTCCTTCAGGCGTTCATGGGTCTCGACATTGCAGAAGACCAGGTCATGAACGATATTGGTTTCGTCATGCAAGCCATGCTGAACGCCATCATGCAGTCGCCTGAGTTTGAAGGATTCGACAACTTTGCCGTAAGTTCCTTCATCCATGTTCTGTCCACGACAATACTAACGATCACAGCCCCCTTTTGGCCTCATCCTCTACTACATCTTCACATTCGTCGTCATGGTAATCCTGCTCAATATCCTCATTGCCCTCTACAACTCTGCCTACGAAGACATCACCGGCAACGCCACCGACGAGTACATGGCGCTCTTCTCCCAGAAAACCATGCAATTCGTCCGCGCTCCCGACGAAAACGTCTTCATCGCGCCCTTCAACCTCATCGAGATGCTCTTCCTCATCATCCCCTTCGAGTGGTGGATGGACGAGAAGCGCTACGACCACCTCAACGACTGCGTTATGGCCGTCCTCTACTCGCCGCTCTTGATCGTCACTGCTTTCCTCGAGCAACGCGAGGCAAGGGTTGTTAGGTACAACCGCAAGAGGGGCGAGGCAGATGAGGATGTCACGCATGAGTGGGAGCAGGTGCTGCACGAGTGCGACTTTGAGGCGGATGGGTGGGATAAGAAGGTCCAGAATACCAAGCCGAACGTTGAGTTCGATACGGCGGTGTTGGAGGTGAAGAAGCTGCAGGGTGAGGTCAGGGAGCTGAAGGAGTTGTTGGTGAAGCTCGTGGAGAAGAGTGAGGGGTGGGGGAGTGATACGTTGGGGGCGAGTGGGTTCGAGAAGGCAAAGCAGAGTGGGGAGAGTGGAGGAGAGGAGTAGGTCTGGTGCCGTCCGGTCTGATCTGGTCTGTTTTGCTCTGCTGCGATGATGGGATTCGGATATATGGTGTGCTTTTAATGACCCTTTTCTGGATGTGCGGAAGATAGGGGAGGAGAGAGTTCGACAACACACAAGGGACGGAGAGGAGCAAGTGGCATTCGGACTGAGGGTTCCTGTCAATGGGGCTTATGGGGTGTGGAGTCTTGTATATATGCAAATGCTACATTCTTACTCTAATTTGTCTGCTGTCTGTATGTATGTAAGTGCGCAGTAGGATGAATGATGAGTCTTCTTTCCCTGCGTGATGTGGGCTTCGAATTAGACGCAGGTCGTCTGGTTGGAGATTGCGGGGGACGGTGGCGGAGTGGCTGGCTGGAGAGTGATGGAGGCGTGCATGGCAACTTTGCTTTGAGTTGTCAATATCACTTGATGAGTCGACATTTCGAAGGGTGGTAAAGTGGCTGGCGAGTGTGGCGTAAAGAGAACGTCGACATCCGCGACCCGTTTTTTATCTCAAAAGCGAGACTATTTTGATATGGTAAACAGCCGCAGCGAGCAGAAAAACATTTCAGCGCTTTTTGGTATCATTTGTATGGAACTTTAGGTTGCCGTGGTGCTGTACTGAGGACATCTGCTTGTTTTGGGGTTCCCAGCATAGTTGGGGTTTCGGAAAACGAAATAGTGCATTTGATTGTCATGTTACCTATGCAGCAAACTATCGATCCCTGTCAATATGAAGGTCCTTCGTGGCATTCAGATGGGTGCCGTATCTGCCGCAATCTCGATTTGGATGCTCAGTACGAAGTATCATACTTGTCGTCAGTACTCGTGCGTGCGGGGCGCATATGTACGTGCGTGTAGCTTTTGTAAAGAACAGCAACAGCTTCCAGTCTGCAGAGAACAGCGTGTGGTTTGCAGGGAACAGCGTGTGGTTTGCAGGGAACAGCGTGTGGTTTGCAGGGAACAGCGTGTGGTTTGCAGGGAACAGCGGTCGCGTACTCCAGGCGGCTGCATTAGCGCCATTTTCAAGAGGAGAGATCTCATCGTCGAACCTAAGTTCAGCTTCGTCGCTGTTCATCTGATAGTAGGCCAGTCTCAATAGGGGATGGACTGGTCTGCAAGGAAGGTAACACATCTCCTGATGGCTGGCCAGCTTCCACCTCGCTTCTATCATTATCAATGTCGATCAGTTTCGCTGCAGGCTATGATTGGCCAATTTCTGGTTAATACAAGTCGGTGCTACAACACTACTGCAATTGCACGGTGGTCCGGAACCAAATGTCAATGCTGCAGGGCCCGAGGCGTGGGTGCATACGGGTGCTACCTTCTGAGCCAATGAAGGACCAGCTTTCTCCTTCCGGCCTCGGCCAAGTCATGATTGCTGTGAATGTCTGCACGCCATCATTCACAATTCCCTCCTTATTGAGATGCGACTTTTTTTTCTCGCCATGCACGTCAGATGTAAGATGCGATGGCCAACAATTAATTGTCCAAGCTTCGGCACGCCGTACGGTGTATAACATGAACGATGCCGTGGATCGATGCTCTCTATCCTATACTCTTCCAGTACGCCGCCTTACTAAGATAACCGCCAACCCTTTTTTCACCGTCGTTTATTACTGGCACGCTACCTCAACTTTCACTAAGATAGTCTTTTCCGTACGCTCTTTCCAAAATTTCGGCAAGCAGGCCACTGGCACCGTGATACGACATCTACCTGCGACAACGACACACACCACTGTCACAAGAATTCTATATCCAAGCCATCGACCAGACATCAAGGATCTCCCTATATCGACTCCGAGTGCCATAAAATGTCCAAACACGCAGTTGATTGCTCTCATGCCCAGCGAGAGAGATACAGATGTCCAGTCTGCAACTCGGGCGGCGGTCGTGAGAAACGCCCTTACACCAGCAAGAAAGAAAGCGTTGAGACGGTCTCTTCTTCCACTTCATCGCCACCAGCTATTTCGCCTAAGGTGTACATGGGAGAGTTCCAAATGTCAACTGCTTTCGACAGGCACTTCGTCGACCATCACGAGAAGCTCTTTGTTAGCGTTAACACCTACGAGTACATCTGTGGCTACTGTAAATGCGACACAGTTGCACACAAGATCCCGAAGTGCTCTGCTAGATTCTCTGCAGATCCGTCCCTGAAGCAAAATTTCCTGCGTCACCTCAGGACTGCTCACGCACAGGATCCAGAAAACCTCATGTGGTGCCATCACCATTGCGCACCGGAAACGAGCGCGTTATATAGGGAGATGTCGGTTCGTCAGGCGGCCGAATCTTTCTCCAAGTCTTGACAGCGTTTGGTCTTGGCCACATCCATGGCGTTACTGGGGTTCCACATCGCCAGTACAGAAACTCATTTGGGACACCTGGCCTTATTCCATTTCTTTGAGAAGGAGAGTGAGTGGTATCTGAATCCAGCGCTGGAAGTTATGTGGTGAGCTGTGCAAAACTGTAGATCTGTACACACAAGCAATTCTAAATACTGTTCTGATCTCCACATTTGAAATATCTCCAGCGCCGGAAATTCACCCTAGTCTAATCCTTCTTGGACAACTTCCGCTGAGGCTATATACGTTATGACTGACGAAAATTGTGTGCAACTGATTATACAGACCTCGATGGTCATTTAGCGTCGATTTGAGAACCTTCCAGCTGAGCCAGATATGAACTACAAAAAGGATATTGTTCATCCAGCGCCAACATCAATGAAAGAATCGCCAGCGGGGCGCCACGGGTGAGCGACACCAAACAGTTCGGCATTGGCATGGGGAGCAGCATCTGTGGCATTATAGTTTGGATCTTGATCTGATATGAACGTGTTGGTTGCAACTGGATGAAGTCGCTTTTCAAGTCACTGGATACTTTCAGCCTTGATTTGTTCGCTAGTACTTCGAGGCAGTTGTTGAATGTTCGTCTTTCATCAATTGGCGATTTCGCTTCCAGTCATGACTACCAATTTCCAACTCTAAAATGCCAGGTGACCAAGTCGCAATCGAGCTATCATTCTTTGCCGCTATTCGTGGAGATCAAGGCTGATCACGCCTCCGATGGCGCCGTTACTCATCATGAATGCATCGTGCACAACACCAACGGCAGGACAAGCATGGACACAATGAAGTGCGAGGTGCACCATGAACAACAGCGCCTTTAGGAATTCGTTCTGCTTCAGGATTCAGGCATGGACGATCAACTGTACATTCATGTTATCGCCGCTCTCGTCTAGGGCGTACCGGTAGATGAATATCGCACGGTTGGGTGCGGGGGTTGCAGGTATAGAATATTAAGAAGAGTGTGTATTGTCTTGTATTGTTCAGCACCATAGCTCAGCTTATATCTAGATCCGGGAGCGACACGATTAGTAACACAGTTTAGGTTCACGACAGCGCTTGGCCTGCGACAATGAACGATCTCAGCTGTTACTTGTAAAGATACATCGGACCAGGCTGTGATGACGCGATGGACAGTGGGCGCGGCGCCTCCCCATCTCTTTGATCATGGACCCCAGTCGTACCCAACGGCCCGAAGGATGGCTGATGGTTGGTGGCTTGGCACGTTCTCGCCGGTGAGATTAGGAGCGTGTGGCTTGAGCTGGTACCGTACCGTAGTCCCGAAGTTCCTTGCAGTGCTCCGTAGCGTCATCGCAACCCAGCGGCAGACTGAAGTCGAAGCATCCTTTCTGTAGTGAATCTGTAAAGCTCCACCTGAACGCAATACATGTGCAGCTCTTCCTTGAAAGGCGCAACAAGAGCTACTCTTGGCGACAGGTCACGGCATAGTTTCCGTGTCATATAGAATCAACAGCGCTTTCAGCTTCGATTGTCTCAGAATCTGAGCATATGCTGAGCGCCTTGCAGAAGAGTTTGCGGTCTGCATGTACCCAAGGTACGGACTGGCGAGGTGTAACGAACCCTGCCCGAGGGCTTCGGACGCCATGGTGAGAACATGGGGAAGCACGGTAAGGCCGCTGATTCGCATGCAATTACGTTGAGCTACCCATCAGCTATGACTGGAATTTTGGAAGCGACGCGCGATCTACATGCACGTTGTACTTCACAATAACTATTCTTGTCGCACCATTTATCCTCGAATGTGAAATCCAAGTGGGTCACATCAAGCTCCCAAATGTTGCTGTGACGCATCAGATAAGATTACGTGTCGACCTTGGTGCTAGGCGGTCGAATGATGGCTTTCGCTGCACGGCCCTGTTCCTCATCGGTCACAGCATTGCGCAAGCTCAAGCAGTTGTGGACTCAACAGTCGTATCGGTTTAGGAGTTTTGCATAGCGATCTATGGAGTGTGCAGCTAAGATTTTGATTGCATTCGCATTGCCTGGTGAGTGCCCTCAAGGTATGTGCATACGATTTCGTTTTGGCCGTTGAGCAAGGTAAATGTAATATAGGCGGACGCACGAAGCCGACGATACTGTGTCTCGACTGTATGTACAGTAGGACGCGCATGCCTTCCACAACTAACACGAGCAAGGGATGTGACAGCACCTGGGCAGCTCTATCTGGATTTACAGTGAACCGGAACCTTTGCCGCCGACTGCTTTGTGCTTTTTCCAGAACCAGCGGATCCCGCTTGTCAGCTATTTACTCCAGGCCCCGGAAAAAACCTGAGACAGGCCGTCGTTCTTAGTGTCCTCCAAGCCCGCGCCCCCCGCGTGTGATTGTTCCATGCAAATCCTCCGACGAGGGACGTGTTCCCTTACTTCTGCGCCTAAATCCGCGAGACTCCCTACAGGAAAATGTAGATGGATCTGCCGCTAAGGCTTATTTGCTGGAGGCTTGCAACAATTCGATCGTAATGCGCTTGCGAAAAACCGAGCGAGACAGGCGATCAAGGGAGATCAATAATTTGATAGATTTTAAATGTGCGGACTGCATGCTGTTCTGCTTCCTAGATGAACAATAGGGAAAGAACCGGGAAAGCATAGTAGGACGCATGCCCTGGCTTAGAGGGCGATGCAGGAAAGAAGTTTTAGGCTAGAGCGATATGATGAAAGTTTCGCCCTGATTGAGAAGCTTCGTCCCATTGAGTAAGGCAGCTTGTCAGCGTGAGTGACAAACGATCTAGGCTTCCACGTTTATTGGCGAAGTAAGTTTGACCGTGACAGGCAGCGGGGCTGGCGCCTCGCTTCGCCGCAAGTACCGCATGACACCGTCCTCCACAGCTCGCTAAGATGGCGCGCCCGACACGTAAACCCGAGGGGTTGAATCTCTCCTAAACTCCGAAACATCAGGGATCTTCGTTACAGGCATTGCGGCCCTTGTTCAGATCGCTGGATAGTTACGCGCATGCCGGGATCGTGTATCTTCGGTGGAACACCTACCTAGCTAGCAATAGCTTGACAGGACCGCACTGCATCTTGATGATCCACCATTGTTTGCTGAGACCGGTGCACCTTGTTCTTGTACGAGACGGACCCGTGCCAGGGTAGCAACAGCCGGCCCCACCCATAGGTACCGGCGTACCTCAAGGCGCTAACGATGATAGAAATGATGATCATGTCGCAACAAGGCGATGCGGAGGTCTGATAGATTTGTTTTTACGAATGCTTCCTCAACATAATTGTTTGACGTAAGGAGCCTCTATCTTCGCTCCAATAGGCTCTGGCCACATGCACACTGCGTAAGCCCTGCTTATGATTGGAATGGACATCATTATCCACGCTCGAATCACAGAGTCTTCCGGCTTCCATTTTAGAAAAACGCAAGCCATATTTCGGCTTCGGCAATGGTGCAACAATAGCACGATGCTCGACTTCCCGTGCGACAGGCGAATTCAACGATATGAGCGGATCTCCTTCCCAACGTTCGTCACTGGGGACAGATTGCTTGGGTGGGTGTTCCACCATCTCCTGAAAGTCGATGATACCAAAACGAATCCGGATGTGATGTCCCAATTTCAGAAGCAAAGTGGAACTACTAGTCTCCATGTGGCCCGGCAGCGATGCTTTTGGATCTTTTAAATCCAGCGACAGAGTCACAGCATGAATGTTGGATCAGATAACGTTGTATTCGCAAGAGCATTGAGTAATGTCGGATGAGCCAAGACTCAAGATCTCACATGAGACTATTTGGGTGAATTGACATATGCCATGCGTGCATACTCATTGTAGGTAACCGCGTGGCGTTCGCGCCTCATCGTTACCAAGAATGCTTTCGTCGCACTACCTGGGCCCTGCAGGTAATCGACTATTTGGAAAAAGAGCATCGGCAGGGCGTCCGCCAACATGAACCGTGGTGCGCAGGGCTGAGCTGGCGCTCGAGTGACTTGCAATGCGTATGACAGTCGTCACTCTACCGAGGGAAGCTTTTGCATATGGAAATTACCTAGAGTCGGTCTTGCTGAGATTTATCACGAATAGATACTCCTCACTGCATTGAACATAAAGTTCTCCAAGCTGAACAGTGGGGATCATATCGCGTTCACCACTCAATCGCCTGAAGTAAATAGAACGTTCTAAATACTTTGGTCGAATATGATTGATTATTGGTAGCGCTCATCTCCCGCGGCTAGAAGGTCAACCTTACCCGAACTCACGGCAATTCTTGATTTATGAATGATGGTAGATTCTCTGCAACCAGCCAATTCAGCCTGTGCGTCTCTGTTATTCTATTAAACCATGAGAAAGATGCCTCATGCTAGCTCTTTCTTCTAACGCTCCTTATGATCTTCAACAGTGCTATCTTCTTCTCACTACACTTGCGCATTCACCAGTTATTGTACTTCAGCATTCATTTTCTTCATATCACACTACATACTGCTCTTTGCGGTGCTCTTTTTTTCGGTTTCGCGAGGTCTGGCTACTAAGGCCGCCATCAGCTTCGACTACCACCGCCCATCGCAAACAAACCGCACTCATTACTTCAGAATCGACCAAGAACCGTGAAGGAAGACATGAACCATGTTAAATAGCAGAAATTCAGCCAATATTGGAGCGATATGAATAGATACAGGATCAATTGGGATGAACACTGGATCGACCTAGGTTCGATGACTCTTCAAGGTGTTGAAAGCATGCAGCATAACACGAGTGACTTGCAGGAGGCCTTCTGTCCCGACATACCTCCTGATGAGTTGCATCAGACATTGAGGCAAGGATGTAAGTGAGCGAATTTACATCTATTCTCATATACCCACGTTCTCGATCCCAATCCATTGACAAAGTGTACATGCCACTGTAATAGTCCATTCCCGAGGCGACAAGGGCACACATCTTGAGCGGCTACGCCACGAGCTAGAGCATCAATCTCAATTGAACTCTTTACGGTACCCCATCCCGACGGCCGTTCACCATCACCGCTCTGACACCACAACCTCGCTTACTCGCTCATTTATCACAACGGCCGACACGAGCAGACTTTCTGCATCATCGCACAACTCTGGGCTGACATCCTCCAATGGCGAGAAAAACATGTTCTGGTCTTCATCAGAACCCGCACCGCTGCAACAGAAGAAGTATTCGTGTCCCAAGTGTAACATGGGAACAGGTCATTACAAACGCCCTTACATTATAAAGGCAAAGGAAGGCACGCCCAAAGACAAGACTCCTTACTGAATAGACGCACTGAGTCTGCTACATCGTGTTGTCCAACGGAAAAACCAATGGGACGACAGGCAAAGCTTTGATACCCATATCAGAGAAGATCATGTCGACGAATTCAAAGCTTCGACTTTACCACCAACGAATACGTGTGTACCTCCTGTCCGTGTACTGTCTTCAGTAACCCCTCCATGCAATGCAGGGCAAGGTTCACGAGCGAAGAAGCCATGATCAATCATCTGGCTACATTCCATGCTGAAGGACCGAGAAGATCGCAACAGCAACTCCATTTTTGCGGTCTCGTTGTAGGCCCTTAGTCACTGGAACCTGCAGTAACGCAGCGCTACAAAAGTAACCAACCTCTCTCACGTTTTTATAATCGAATAACACCATGACTTTCCAAGGACGATCTCTCACGAATCAGCAATTGTAAGACATCAGAAAGATTAATATTCATACCTCACTCCACTCATTGCATGCGGCACACGGCATACGAAACATGAGATACTTTTCTTTGGGCAGCGTGTCTTACTCAAGGGCATTTTTGTAACTAATCCATAGACTTTAATCCTATTTCCATCGCTGACGGAGTTCGAGGTCTCCCACCTGAGTGGCTGGGTACTGTGTTGCTGTTTTAGTTCTTTTGCAACGCGTGTTACTGCATTTCGCCCGCGTCCACAGGCGTCGTCAGAGGGAAATATCTTTGGTAATCCTGAATAGACAAAGCGCAGATCGTCGCAACGCTTTCCGACCCCACCGCACTAAACGGACCGTGACGGCACCAGCACTATCTGCAGGATGCCTTTACCCCGAACCAAGGGCTTGAGCTGATCGCGTAGGTAGACTTGTTCTAGCATAAGTGGAGTACGTAGTATATATACAACGGCGGGTCTAGTGCGCGCTAAGAATCCTTGTGTAGATCCCGTGGTCTTCATTGGCTGCGATTTTGCTGCGCATTGTCTTTCTCGTTTCCATGACGCGAGCCACAAGCATCCTGGCTCGGCGCATGGGTGCGGGATCATATATCACCACAGGTAATTTACATAGGAAGGTAGGCAGCACGGTTAGCTACCGAAATGCACAGATCCCCGCCCACCATTCACCGATTGGGATGGACCATATAGTCGCCGCTATGGTGGAGGCGAAAGATGAGCATGCCACGCGGGAGCCGACTGGTGTGCACCCTGGCACGCACTGGCTTCGCGACTCCCACCGCCTTGGTCCTGCCGTCAGCCTCGCTTCCAGTACTGGATTACTGAAGCTGCAGCTTGCAATGCCTTGTGGAGTGGTAGAGTGCAAATTTTTCTTGTTTGGTCACGAATAAAGGTAATATCGAGAATTACGTTTGAGGCTATTGTGTGTTGAGCTGAGGATGGGTCTTGTAGTGCCGAGATGAGCCTATCAAGACAAACGAACGCGCGCCATTGCTTTTTCTTATGCCTCCGTATCGAACCCACAGCTATGTGGTACAAAAAAAGCATTAAAACTGACTGGGGAATCTTTGCCAAGATTCGTGGACAATTCGATCCTCGCATTCACCTCAGTCCCGCATGTTACGGAGGTGTATGGACGGCCATGCAGTGCGTTTACACGAGGGTGGATTTCCTCAATAGCTAAATGACAAGCGATCTACGCATTTACTCTGCTTTGTATTCTGTGGAGGTGTATATGTATCGGCCATGCAGTGCGTTTTCAGGTTTTCACGACTTGGACATCCCCAGAAACTTGGGCGGCTATGGATCTGCGCTAGTGTTGCAGGGGACTTGGAGCCGTTGAGGAGGTTGACAAGCACGTTGCATATTGCTTTTTCACATATGCTGGACCATCTGGTGTGCCCATCCTAACCTCTCGCATCTCGAGATGATGTCCAAGGAAGCTCGCTAGCGGCGAGAAGCCTCTGAGAAGCTGTTTCTCACGTTTCCTCCTCGCTGGTTGACCTACCAATGAAAGGCCGACAGATGCAGGGGCAAAGCGCAAGAAGCAATGACAATCTCGCACGGCCCCCGACCTCGAAGAAGAGATGCGACATCATCGAAACTAAACCTAATGCGTAGGCGGTGGATAAAGTGAGGGCTCTTGACCAGATGTCGCGCCCCATCATTCACAGTTGTCTCGAATCCAGAATTAGATGTCTCTAATAACATGCATGTTGACACCAAAATAGGACCATTGACACTTGTCAGTGGTCATGGCTTCCAAAGGCATCTTTTGCATATAATATCCACGCCGTCCGACGATGTCTTGCTGTAGGTCAAGTCTTACTTCTTCGCTGTTAGCACTCTCCGAAATACAATTCTCACTGTCGAGCAATCTTCTCTCCATTATCCCTTCATTCGTTGGGGTATTGACTGGTCGCCTCGCAGCAGATTTCTATCTATATCTTTTGCTGCCGTTGGACTCAGACAGCAGCTTCCACCGCAGTGCACATTCCTCGGTCAGGCCATATAATCACTAGAAAGGATTCTTTAGCGTTCGAACTGTCATTCTGTATCATAAGCCTTCTTGCCTAAGGTCCAAGCACAATACCGGAGAATGTCCACTCGCCAAGATAGCTACGATCACGCCCACCGAGACAAGTACATATGTCCTCTTTGCAACATGGGAGAAGGGCATGAAAAACGCCCATACAACAGGAAATCAGACACCGATGGAAACTCAAGGACACCAGCTTCTTCCAACCCATCACATAACAAGACAAAAGAGTATACGGGAGTCTTTAAACGACCCACTACCTTTGACAAACACATTAATGAGTTGCACGAGAAGATCTTCCGAAGTATAAACTCGAACGAGTACATATGCGCACTCTGCCATGCAGCACCATCGCATACGGAAGTTTGCACTGTACGGCCAGATTTAGGGGAGGAAGGCAGCCGTTCTTGGATCATCTGAAGGATCATCACGCTCAGAGTCCGGGGGATCTGCATTGCTACCCTCATGCATGTTGTCCTCAGAACACGGCGTCTTACACGAACGCAAGAATACGCAAGACTGCCAAATTCTTTTTCGACTAGGCTTCTGGTAGATTATTGGCCTTCCCGTATTCATCACATTACTATCAGTTTGTATCGCCTGCATGAGCATTTCTTGGTGGAATTGGACTGGTGTCTATTCCTTTCCTTCTAGGTTCTATATTACTCAGCATTATCATAGCTATTTCTTTTGTTTCAATAAAACCAAAGTATGAACGACAAATATTATGGATCTCTTCACTCGCCCTGGGACTCCCCACCTGTCCTCTCCGGCAAAAAGACCCCGCCTCTTTGAGTGGCAATATGATACCTAGCAGTCAGCAAATCAATTTAGGCATCAACTCACTCGCCTGCTAAGGCGGATAATGAGGCCCCGTAGGCTTGTTCTCTTATCGCTGATGCATCACATTGAGGGATATTTGGCAAAGCAAAGTGGTATTGTGAAGGGAGAGAGCCAGACTGAGGAAGCAAGGACCACTGTAGTACTCGAGTGGCTGTGAACCTTCACGTCTATCAAGCGGCACAGCGCAGCGTAGTGTTTCTCATGCCTTGGCCTCAAAGACGGCAGAATGGGTCATCTACGGTCTGCGGCAGGCTCTTACAGTTGCTGACACAAAGGTGGTTTGATGGTGGAGAAGTGCCTCGCAGTAGTTTGAACTTGTTTTGGTGGTTTCTTGTAGCTATATATTTACGCGTCAGCGTTTAGTGAAGTAAAAAGAGCATGGGAAGCAATTAGAGGACCAGGCCTATTTCGCCAGCGTTGTCCTTTGATCTGGGCAGGCGTGCCCGACTCAATCAAGGCGCTGAATGGGAGCGCAAGGCTGTAATTCGGGCGCATCCTATGCAGGAATTGTAGAGCAATGCTGACTCGCGACTGGTCTGCTAGCGAATCATAGCTCGCAGTAGGCTGAAGCCAAAAGATCGAGGTGGGTCATCTACAGTTGTTTCATGCCAACCTTTATGATTCCTGGAGTTGTGGTGCTGGGCATGGCCTTCCACCCTACCTATTAGATCTCAGACAAGATGCTGAATGGTCTGCGATTCATACAAGTCAATTTGTCTGGTGGGTATGGACCTCTCGCTTTGCCTTATTCTTGTGCGGGTCAGTGTCACGCAATTCTCTCCCTGTGTCCATTTGAATTCATTGCCCACGGCGCCTTGCAATGCACCGCCAGATTTCCTACAGATAATTAAGAAAAGCTAGACTTCTTGGACCATCTCAAGACTTCCCATGCCGGGGACCCGCCTCAACGATAGCTGAGCGTCGCATATAGTTCATCTTGATGTAAGTCATCTGAAAGAACTAGACGACACTCATTGGAGTTGGGGAAAACTTCAAGATCGATGAGTCTGGTCGGTCTAGATCCCATCATCATGTCCCCACAGGAGTCGTGATTGTTAATGCAGTCTTTTAGCCAGTTGTGCGCTGCTCCAAGTCCAAGAGACGATCTGGTATTTGTGCACAACCGCTGCTTCAATTCAACCGAGTCCTCAAAACCATTACTATGCTCTCCATGATCTCCGCAAGGTTCACTTGCCCTGTGTAGTAGATGTTGGTGTAGCGAAATGCAAGGATCATGTACAGTCTTATCTTCGCCATTCTCATCCTGTTCACAAAGCCGTAGCATCACCATCTAGCATTTGGGCCTTGTATGGGTAGCGTGGGTACCGCGTGTGCCGTCGATCCTTAGGAAAAGCCCCTTTACGCCATGATCGCCACGGGGCATGGAGGCACTGAGAAGCGAGCAGAGATGACAACCATTTTGAGCAGACTCAGACAAGTCTTGCACTGTCGCATGGTGGCCAAGCGGAACGTTGAACGGTGGTCCGAAATTAGATGAATAGAGATTTGTCTTCTCCGGAGGAACGGCTAGTTCGTCAAAGAAATTGTTGCGGTGCAAGTCGGTCCTACAGGTCCTGATCGTCATCTCTGTTGACTATCCTGGACTAGTACGTCTCAGGGCATGTATATATCGTCACCTTCTAGCTAGATAGCAACTCAGCGCAGTTTCCATCATTTTCAGCGGCTGTCTACGCCGCCACAGAAATCGTTGTCTGCGAACAGATTGATAGCCTGGTAGCACATATGACAAAGTCTGTCTGGCATAACCGTAAAGTCGTTTTCTGGGATGCCCAGCATGGGGCCGATGAGTGGAGCTGTAAGCCAATGCTGTTCCATTGTTCGAGTCGAGTGATAACTCTTCATCAATTCGCAAGAACAAGGACAAGTTCGCGCCCAACGACTGCAGCCTTGCACGTATTGTCGGATGCTACGAACCCTAGAAATGGCAATAGAAGTTGCGCAGACGACCGGATATAGGTATAAAATGTTTGCAAAGAAAGCTCGAGTACTTGAGAAGAGTGGATCGTTGACGATGGAGGGATAGCGATGCAAGGAAAGTGACAGGTGTGGTGGTCAGCCTGCTCATGCATGCCTGCCTTAGCAGCCTGGTGGCCAAAACACTCACGTTGCATCGCTGCGGACACCCGCCTACCTCAAATTCAGTCCTATTAATGCGATTAGCGATGCAGTGATAACGATGATCAGTCACTGACTTTCAGTCTTGGCTACAGATAAGCCGCAAGCCATGCATTGTCGCAGCCTTGTTAACGTATGTCCCGCTCCGTGAGCGATAGGCGTGTAGACGTGAAAATTAAAGCTCAATTCATCGAGCTGTATATCGTTCTATATCATGTTCGGACCGTGCTGCCCCTGCGTAATGCTCATCGCAACCGCTGGCCGTTGGCTGTGAAGGAAAACACGCTTATTGAGACAGCTATAAGGACAGTGGTGGAGGTCTATTCACTTTCTAGAGAGCAAATAGTCTCTTTATGTGTCTTCGGAGGTGGAGGGGGAGGGATCGAAGAAAGCATAGCAAAGCTATCCAACGTTGGTAGACAGTCAAACCGGGTGTGCCTAGAATAGTGATTGGTCAATCCGTCATTTGCAGCGCGTGGATTGAGTAGTCGGTTTTGGATCCGAGAGCGACCGAGATGCTGTTCGTGCGTGCTGTTTCGCCTTGTCGCGTACACTGCAAGGCTGAGCAGGGATAACTTGAGCTTGTGATGTAGTTGCTGTACTTGAGATTTTGAAACTTTTCAAGATACACACGCGCTGTTGGCTGTGAGTACTGTGACTGTTTCGCGTTTCTTGTATGGCTTGTATTCCAAGAAACCTGGGTGGGCAGTCGATCTCGACAAGGCGCGGTGTCTGCGTGCATGCTTGTTGAGTGTTATTGGCCAGCTCTTACCCCGGCTGCATTGCATCTCAATACCTGTCTGACAACACAGACATGGTACAGAACGCGGCTAATGCAACTCGACCTCTTGGGTTCGGTAGCCTTGTTAGGTTCAGGGGATCTTCCACGCACCGGTGGGCTTTGGATTTATGAGGGGCCATGGGCCCACTTGAGGTACCTAGTTCGCTTCGCTCTCTAAGAAGAGGAATTAATCAAGACAAGGACGTTAGGATAGACATATCGATGTTCTTCGCCAGTGGGGATGAGGATGAGATGCACCATCGCGGGTGCAGCCGGTTTCTCGCCTGAGGCAGACCGCCTTTTCCACGACCCGATACGGTTAGAAAGCTCATGTGATATCGCGTTGGCGCGTTTACAGCTTTGCCTCACTCTGCGCGCTCGAGACGCGTCCTTCATACCTTACAGTCTACCGGCATTGGGCGTTTCGATTTCGCGCAATGACCGGGGGGTTTTGCCTTTGATTGGCCCCTGTGGCAAGCCGTCTCCAGGGCCAAGAAGCCAGGACTGGTGTTTATTCTTGTGGCGTACCATCATTCTCAATTATCTTTGACATCTGGTGTTTGCACCCTTCTCTCGGTATGCAGGATAAATACGACATGCGACACATTCCATGGTATATATTATGTCTCATGCACTGCCCGCTTCTATTGCAAATCAGCCTTTCACATTCATCTTCTGCTCTCATATCGCAGCTTTGTCAAATCAACGATCAGTCTTCGCGATTTATACTTTCGAAATCGATCTCCAATATCACACGACATTCACAGCTACGTGTCTTAAGGTTTGTTGCACATTTCATCTACTATACGACATTACTGAGGCTGATAGATTCTTCCGTCATCCAGTGACTCCTTTCTTTAAACGGTACGCCAGTTCGGTTGCCTTGCAGTCTTTACAGACGAAAGAACATGTAGGTTAGGTAATCCATTATCTACAGAATAACACCCCTCACACGACTTAGCAAACTCCCTCCGTGAACATCCCTTCATTCCTCCAGAAAGAAGGCCTCCATAATCACTCAATCACTTTACGACGTGAGCCTATGGACGACTCAGTTCGATCATCAAACACATCACATTCGCTAGCAAGGAAGGGAACCGAAATATTAGAAACGCCTACTCAACCTCTCGGCTATTCTCATGGACATGAAGATATATATATATGTCCATTTTGCAACATGGGTATTGGCCACATAAAGCGCCAGTACGCCAATCACCCAGCGACTCCAAAGTACATCGGAGACTTCCAAATGGTCAAATATTTTGACAGACACATCATTGAACGCCATTTAGCTTTTTTCTTCCGAGACAACTCGACCGAGCTCATCTGCAACTTTTGCCCATGCGACACTGTCAAAAAGCATCCGACATGTTCAGCAACATTCATTGAATTGCAACCCCTGCTGGAGCACCTCAGATTTTTCCACGCTCGAGCTCCGGAAAATTGCACGCACTTCCAGCACCAATGTGCGCCTAATTCGATCATGTCTTACACATCCGCTTCTGTACGAGAAAGGGCTATTTTGCTTTTTCCAGACTCAAACCCTACTTAGCTCAAGCATTGCCACGGCGTCAAAGCTTCCCGGCTTCCTCGTACTCTGATTGTATGTTAGACGCATATGTCCATGTGCCGTTGGTTGATTAGTCTCATTAAAAGTAGCACGTCGGACTTTCATTAAAATTCATTTAAAACTGCGTGTGTATGGAAAGAAAGTCATGGGATCTGCACCTACATGGGATCACAATCGTTCAGGCGGAAGCTCGGGGTATCACAATGTTGTAACCTCATACTGAATCTAATGTGGTGAACCGAGCTGCTCCGGTCTTTACCTGGTTGCCTAAGAGCTATATGATATTGAGCTGGACCTACCTGTATCTGCCGTCCGAGGATGATCGAGTGTTCCATAGGTGTTGCGCAACATGCCACCTCTTTAATTGGGAAACCGTGTCCGTCGTGAAAGTCTTTGTTGTTTCAATACTGCAGCGGAGGCCCATCCAAGTTTAATACCATCGCATTCCCCACAATTGATCGTGTCGCTCGTGCGAATCCGCGGAGCCCCATGTGGCTCATTGTGGCGCGTGTGCCGGGAGATGTGCGCAGGTGGAGATCTGGCAGAAAGCTTATCTCGGGCACGCAAAGCTTGGTTCCGTTTCTAGTTTTCTTCTATTCGGTCATGTTATCATTCGTCTCTCTGGAATACGCATGGAATGCTACAGATAGCATCCTTATCGCATCGACCGGTTTACTTGCTGTCATGGCCACCAGGCTGAGAGGTGTACGAATAAGGCCGCGGTCGCGTGCTCCTGCCGGGCCCTGCCCCTCCTAATGACTTGAGGTGTTCCCGCTAGCCGAATCACATGCACGGCTCGTATTGATGCCGCGCAAGGATCGGAAGTAGCTTCCGGGTGGAAAATCTCTAGATCGCGCATCTCATCGTACTCTCTACATTTTGCGGCAAGTATGCACATCATGAAAAGGAGCTCGAGGCAATAAGTTTGATACGCGGCAGCATATGACTACTGCGACACGTGAAACGTCCTCAGCCAAAATAAACATGACGCCAGTCGAATGTGGCTAAGCAGCCGGTCTTGGCATTCGTCATCTAGTTATCCCGCTCAGCGTTGTTGCAGCAACTCCACAGTGAATACCGGTTTGTACTGTGCTGCGCCGCCGTACAAGACCAGCCGCTGCGCCGCGGCTCTCTCCACAGCAAAGCCTCATTCCTCAGCCTCTTTCCGCGCCTCAATTGTTGCGCTCGTTCGCGTTCAGCACTACGACGCCCAACATGTCTGACGCGGGGAAGTCAACCCAGCAGAAAGGGCTGAAGAAGCTGTTCCACCCTTTCAACCACAAGGCCAGCGAGAAGTTCGAGGAGATCCAGGAGAAGCTTGAGCATACCAAGCTGAGAGATGCGCACGTCAAAGCGGTGCACCTCGGTAACAAAATAGGCAAATTCAAGAATCTGTGGAACACCAATCACCGCCACGACGAGGAGCACGAGAAGGCTACTGATGACAAGCGCACGAGAGTGGGCGAAAACCACCGATTCCACTCCTTCGCGCCGGAGCGAGAAGGCAACCTTGTGAAGTGGTATGTCGATGGAAGGGATTACTTCTGGGCCGTTGCCGAGGCACTGGAGAAGGCGCAGGAGACCATCTACATCGCAGACTGGTGGCTGTCGCCAGAGCTGTTCCTCAAACGTCCTCCTTTTTACAACCAGAAATCTCGATTGGATCAGGTTCTCAAGCGCCGAGCGCAAGCCGGTGTGAAGATCTACGTTTCCGTGTACAAGGAGGTACGTACTCCGAATAACCACAACTTTCGAAGCTAATATGCAAAGGTCTCCGCTGCACTCACATGCAATAGCCAGCACACAAAAAAGGCTCTCATGGAGCTGATAAAGGAGGGTGAGCCAGGGTACGGAAATATCAACGTGATGAGGCATCCTGATCACAACGTACTTGAGAATGCGTCTGACATGACGTTTTACTGGGCGCATCACGAGAAGTTCATTGTTATTGACTACGCAATGGCTTTCATTGGCGGTCTGGATCTTTGCTACGGACGTTGGGATAACAAGCAGCATCCGCTGGCGGATGCGCATCCTTCAGGAGTTCACAGGGGAGTCTTTCCTGGGCAAGATTTCAACAACAACCGTATCCTGGATTTCGAGGGTGTCGAAGATTGGAAGTCAAATAAACTCGACAAGCTCGAGTACGGCCGCATGCCCTGGCATGACGTTGCGATGGGTTTGATCGGCCCAGCCGTGTACGATATCGCTGAGCACTTCGCTCTCCGCTGGAACTTCGTAAAGCGTGACAAGTACAAGCGAGACGAGCGATATGATTGGATTACCATGGAAGGAAGAGAAGGACAGGATGAAGACCTTATTGGCGTACAGAGACCAAAGTTTCCCGTTGGTGAGTACGTACACCATCCGATAACGCCATTTTCGCAGAAGAACCTCAACAACCGTGGTACTGTACATGCACAGTTAGTACGAAGCAGCTGCGACTGGAGTATGGGAATCCTGCCAGAAGAGCACAGCATCCAAAATGCCTACATTGAGCTCATTCGCAATGCGAAACACTTCGTCTACATTGAGAACCAGTTCTTCATCACAAACACTCGGAAAAACGACAGTAGCCCTGTCCACAATCAGATCGGAGCTGCTATTGTTGAGGCGGTCGTGAATGCCTCGAAGGAGGGTCGTAAGTTCAGAGTCATCATCATCATCCCAGCGATTCCAGGTTTCGCAGGCGATCTTCGCGACAATGCCGCCGCAGGAACTCGCGCGATTATGGACTACCAATTCAAGAGTATCTGCCGTGGCGAGGACAGCATATTCGAGCGCGTCAAGGCCCAGGGCGTTGATCCTAACGAGTATATTTTCTTCTTCAACCTGCGATCTTACGACCGTATCAATGTTACACCCACACTCAAAAAGCGCGAGAAGGAGTCAGGGGCTACATATATGGAGCTTGAACAAGCAGAAATCGAGGAGCTCGAGGCGCCACTTGAAGAGGGGGGAGAGGAAGCCAGAGCCAAAGCTGCCGAGTTGAGGAAGAAGTTCCAGGGTAGCGATGAAGATGTCGGAAAAGGCGATCAAGGCGGCGTCATCGACCCCGACTCGATAGCAGACGATGCCATGCTGAACGACAAGAAGCCCAGCGCCGAAGAGTGGGAGGGCGAGCCAGAAGACGAGAAGCAGCACTTCTTCCAGGAAGAGCTCTACATCCACGCCAAGCTCTGCATTGTCGACGATAAATACGTCATCTGTGGCTCTTCCAATATCAACGACCGCTCTCAACTCGGCCTGCACGACTCAGAGCTCTCCATCGTTCTCCAAGACCGAGACGAGGTAGACATCGAGATGGACGGCAAGCCCTATAAAGCCGCCCGTCTCGCACACGACCTCCGCTCTAACCTCTGGCGCGAGCACCTGGGTCTTCTCCCTGCGCAAGCCCTCGATGCCAAGGACGACCCCAATGCGCAACCGCCTGGCGAAGATTCGCCCAACGACCCGCAGCCGGGACCTGAAGCAGACTTTGTCTCCGACCCTCTCTCCGACAAGCTGTGGGACATGTGGACCAACCGCGCAACCGTCAACACCGAAGTTTTCCGCTCGCTGTTCCACGCGGACCCAGACGACAACATCCTCACGTTCGAAGACTACGACAAGTTCACGCCAAACCCCAAGACCGACAAAAAGCACAAGCAGGGCCATCTCTACGACATGGTGCGCCCTGTGGCGGAGATTAGGGCAGAGTTGGACCGCATTCAGGGCCATTTGGTGTGGATGCAGTTGAAGTTTATGGAGAAGGCGGATTTGGCGGAGAAGGGGCTGCAGGTCAATGCCTTTACTGAGTCGATCTATACCTAAAGAAGGGGGTTGAGGTTGGCGTTTCGTGGTGTACCTATGGTGTAGCTTGTTTGGATGATGTCATGTGTCATGATTGATGTCGGCCGGTAGGGCCGTATTATTACCACCAGTAATTGATTTGGATATGCACACTGGACTCTCTTGATCAATTCCAGTCGTTTCTCATTCGCTGCTATCTGCGTCAATGCCCTGCATAAGACACGACCGACAAATACCTCACTACCTCCTAAGTCTTCACACAGCGCTGTCCTTCTTCGCAAACGTCCTCGCAAGCGCCTCAATGCTATCCGCCACCCTCTTAAACTCATCCTTCTGCTCGCCCGCAATCTCATTCACCACATCCGCCGCACTGTCGTCGTCGCCGTTGCTCCACTGGATCTCCGGCGTGTTGAAGTCGACCTTCACATCCGCGCCGTACACATCCTTCGATGCGCTGGAGGGGAAGCCACGGAGGGTGGAGACTAGGCGGATGAGCTCTTTGACGTCGTCGCTGGGGTGGGTTAGCTTGATGTTCCCGACATGGGAGTGTTGTCGGCTTTCACGTGGACAGCGGGAGGTATATAAATTGCATTGGAGTATACATGATGCAAGGGGACTTACGCAGGGACATCGCCCTTCTTCTCGTCGCTCGTGCCGTTGTCAGACTTGTTTGTGCGGCGGATGGAGGCGGAGCCGTTGTGGTCGCCGATGACCTCAATTTGCACTGAGGGTGTGCCTACTAGCAGTCAGTACAGAAACGCAAACATGTGCTAGAATAATGCAAACATACCAGAGAAGGGCTTGGACAGAGTGACTTGCCACTCGCCAGATGGGGGAGGAGCGACTTGACGAGGCATATTGTGTTGTTAAGGTGTAGAAGACTGGAGTGGTACAGAGAGTTGATCAATTGGCAGTAATAGATTTTGTAGAAGCTCGAGAAGTTTGATTTTTGTCCCCTCGAGGGCTATACGGTCATTTTGTAGCGCTGGTTATGCAGGTACAGAGCTCCCAGTGCTAGCTTACGTCTTGACATCATGATGAAGCTTGGATGCGTAACTGCTCCGCTTTTGTCACATAGGAGATCGAGATGACTTTTATCTAATTGCCTAATGGTCGGAAGCACGGGAATGTCACTGCGGGCTGGTGCGACACGTTCTGCGGAGGGTGCAGTGAAGCGTGCGATCACGAGACATGACGTCACGATGAGATGCGACCACACACCACACCACTGGCATCGCCTCCGAGTTGACAGCTCGCCTTCAGACAAATGCATCTCACAGAATTCCGACTGCAACGAAAATATGACCGGTGCTGGAGTTGCCAGCAGTGCGTCAACAGTATATGGAATGACGTGAGCGGCATTTTGAGCAACAGCTACATCCTCGAACGCATTTCATGCCACCTTAATCCTGAGCTCAGAAGCTTGAGCCACATGCCATAGAAACTTCTTGGCACTAACAATGTCCTTCCGTTTCCGCCTTCTCTCAGCGACGTGCTGACCACTCATGCTGGCCCGTTGGTACTGAAAGTTTCTAGCCTGTCGTCGAGGTCTTGCAGGTGATTTTGCAAGTCTCTTTTGTGTATTTGAGTATTTATCTAGATCCTCGCAATGAAACAGACCTCGCGGTTACAGCAGCTGTGCTACTGATTGCGCGACATTTTGGCCTTAGAGACTTGTATAGACTGTAATATTCAAGGTGTCGTCTCTAACAGCAACAGTTTCATTCAATTCTAAATGCTGAGTGAATCGGCAACATGTTGAAAGAATGCGACATACAGCATGTTGTTAACTCTATTCTGAAGTTACGAACACTGCAAGCTCGAATATGGATAACTAAATTTTGTCCTTTAGATTAATTCATAAGTTACTGGGGGGGGGGGGGGGTACCGGTAAGACAGCTGATTAGACGTAGCTCCTTCCGGTCCCTGAACCCCAAACCCTTCCAGGTTCCCTTCTCTTTTAACCCCTTCAAGGTGTTAAAAAAAACACCCTCTTCCAAATTCCAAAAAAAAAGGAAAATTTGCGCCCCCCACCACGCCCCCTTTACCATTTTTGGGGAGTTCTACAACCCCCAAAATGGCAAAAAAATTTCGCACGACGCCCCGATAAGGGTAAAAAATGTTTT
>KZ107839.1:2185046-2300163 GCA_002116315.1 Epicoccum nigrum
AGTGTATTATTATTGAAATTATTATAGACTAATTTGTTATTGATCATTCAATAATAATTATTGATCGATAGTGCTAGATGTATAAATGACGTTACTTATCTATTCTTTTATACTTTGTTCTTGATGTTTAAACATGTCATGGAGATATTGGGCTGACTAGATGTGTTCTTGAGTTTGTTTTATGGAGTTACTGGGGGGGGGGGGTACCGGTAAGACAGCTGATTAGACGTAGCTCCTTCCGGTTGCCTGAGACCCAAATCCTTCCAGTGTACAGCACCCAGTCACCACTGACCACCCGCCGAGGCCTCTTGAAGGATTTGAGCGACAAGAATTAAGCGACGCAAGACTATACCTAATAAGATTTCTTCTTTCTCTATAAAAGACTCTATGATTACGTGCTACGCGCTAATTAAAGCCTAAGCCTGTGTTATCCTTACTTAATCCTGAAGCATGCTTAGAGCGCGATTGGTGGTGACTGGGTGCTGTACCTGCCGTTCAGTCGGAGGTGAGAGTTTACTGTAGAGTACAGGGACTTATTCATGTCAGATCATGAAGAAGCTGTCAGTTCTGCACTATGTTGAGTCTGCGGTAGTGTGAAATCGACGACCACGTCAAGCTGTGCATTGGAGGGGTAAGCAGTTGTTGGGTCACCGGTACAATTGCTTCTAATTACCAATTGTGTGAAGCTCCGCTATATTGCTGTGTGCATTATCTCATTGGCTGCCTTACGAAGCCTCGTTACCCCTCTACTGCATGACTTGTCATCCGCTTCGTTGTATGCGCCGACATAGCCGCCCAGGTTAGAACGAGCGCTCGAAAAACTTGCTCGCTTCCCCGTGGGCAGATCTTGCTATCAACTTCTCCGCTCTTCTCAACCTCACTAAACTATGAAGTTGACTATACAACGTATACAACGGCGGAAACATTTGAGCTTCAGAGGTCAGTCTGATTTGAATGAGGACTCTTGCTATGCCATCCACCGGCTTCAACAAGCTTACGTTGTACTGCAGAACTGCAGAGCTTTTTCAAGACCTCAAACTACGAATCACACAAGAACAATATCCCCAAACGCTTACCACAAACATGTCAATGGTTTCTGCAGCATCCAACATTCAAAAGTTGGAGAAGCAGCAGTTGCAACAATGTTCTTTGGTTATCAGCCGGCCCTGGCTGTGGAACGTCTGTGCTGTCGCGAGCTTTGATTGATGAGAAGTTGGTTACTGACAGCGAAGAGCCTGTGACGCTTTGCTGTTTTTTCTTCGATGACAACGAAGAGCAAAGTAGCGCCACAACAGCACTGTGTGCACTATCTCACCAGCTTATCATTCAGCATCCCAAGACTCCTTTCTCTCAGGAAGTAGGCGCCAAAATTGAAATCAACGGAACAGGCTTGAGACACAACTTCAGCGCGATGTGGGATCTCTTCACCGAAGTTGCGGCACGCATCAAAAAGGTCGTTTGCATCCTAGATGGCTTAGATAAATGCAAGCCGGTTGATCGGGAGAGCCTCATTAAACACTTAGAAAGCTTTCATGCAACTAGACAAGACTTCGGACAGCGAAAACGCACATTGAAGTTCCTTATGACAAGCCGTCCTTCCACCGAGGATAAGCCGGCATTGTCCCCATTCGAAAAAAGCATTCCAGTCATTCGCCTAGCAGGGAAGGATAAGCCAGGGGAAATCAGTGGCGGGATCGATATAGTCATGGGACTTGAGCTTCGAATCATCGCCAAGAACTTCAGACTGGATGAGGACACACACTCACTCTTACATGATTCACTACAACGAACCCCAGACAAAACCTACCTGTGGCTGTCTCTAGCTCTCGCTGAGATTAGAAGTTCTCTGGAACAAGATATGAGGGGATTTGAGAGAGCGCTGGATGATATTCCTCGAACGCTCGAGGCTGCCTACAATAAAGTCCTAGATAGATGCAGTGTAGAAGGGGTTAAGAGAAAGATCCTGCACATCATTCTTGCAGCACAGCGACCACTGACCTTAATGGAGATGAATGTGGTTCTCGAGATAGACAAAACTCTGACAACACCAACCGATACAGCGTCATCGCCTCTGATTCTGAAGAACTTGGACGGCGACGTGGTCAAGACAAGGATTGCAGTTGAAGCGGCGTGCGGGATATACATCGACATTGTTGATTCGCGCATTCACCTCAGCCAAACAGCCAAAGAGTTCCTTTCCCAAGAGATCGAAGGATCCTCTGAACAGACAAGGTGGACAAAGTCAATCGACATTCGCAGCGCGCATCAGATCTTTTCGAGGATATGCATCACGTACCTACTCTTACCAGAGGTTCAGGATTACTCTCCGCCAGCATACGAAAACCTAGGAGGGACTCGTACGTTTTTGGAGTATTCAGCAAGCCATTGGATACACCATGTACAGCAAGCTTGTGACGATGACACAGACTGGATTCCACAGACGCTGAATCTTTGCGACATTGGAGATGTACTATCCTGCTACTGGTACCGAATTTACTCCGAATCCAGCGGTCGTCATATATGCCGTTCGCGATACCCTCAACCAAGGCAGATCTGGGCAATTGACGTGAAAGACGTGGACGAGGTAGACGACAATGTGGACGACAAGATGCACGAAGAGGTGCACGGCGAGGTGGATGAAGTGCACGAAGTGCACAAAAAGGAGAGTGTAACATCAACCCCTTCATCGCCGCACTCTCAGATTGAAGACTTGGTAACACCAGATTCGTCTCAAGATCTACACACTTCTAGTCCCAACCACACAGACGTTCCGACTCGATTTTCATCCAGGGTATCTCCGCAATCGATGCAGCGAATATACCGTGGTGTGAGGAGGGGCCTTTCCATACTGCCGTGGATTGAGACACCCATCTTACCAGGCCATCAACGCATTTACTGGAGGGATGTAAGTACATATCTAGGACTCTTGTTCACGTCATTTAGGATTCGTGACGATAAATAACTCCTTACAGCATCGGAACAAGCTACTCTACGATGACTACGTGGAACATAAGCCTGGAGCACTGCAAGTATTACAGAAATATCTCAATACTTCTGCGTACCGCACAAAGTTAATCCCAGTCGAAAGCCACTGTCGTACATCGCCTGATAATTACACTTCTCGCACCCTTGGAGAGAGCTCAACACAGATAGACACTTCAAGTTCTGGAGATATCGCTGATCAACCACTCCAAGGTGATCTTTTCAGTTCCATGGATAGCCATGATCAAGTAAATACCGATATCAGTCTTGATCCTATGCAGACCCTTCATCTGTTCTCCTGCACAGACAAAGGGAGTAACGAATGGCAGCTTCACCAAGAAGTCATAACAAACGTCCAGAACGACCGACAGCTTTTCAACGGGTTGCGGCAACAATATCGCCAACACAGAAGCGTCTTGAGACCACTCTGGTCTTTTCGAACTCTCCAGAGTATTCACTTCATGAAGGTGAATTTTCGTACCGAGCCTAATAAGACGGCGGCATCATTGTTCTCACATAACGCCATCGAGTTTACTTACGGGGCTGGCAGCTACGTCGACATGAGATGCCATGACGAGCTGTGCGAACGAGGACGGCCTTGTGAATGCATACCCCCAGAAAAACGTGTAATACCACAGGGAAAGGAGTACCGTTGCCATCCGTCGCCACCTGGCAGATCCCCGCCGTTCGGACCAAATTTGTTGATGAGCTATTTCACTGATCCAAGTAAATTGACTCCAAAGGGAAAGGCAGTCCTAGACCAACTTCCTAAAAGAATTGGCGGGGAGTTTCGGACTTCATCCCAGCCAGCAGCGGTGGCATGGGGCATATACTACAAAGAAGACTGGGATTGGGTCCGTATTGGGATTGTTCTGTTCGGGTTCGCTCTCTCTAGTGGCTTGTTTGGAATTATATGGACGGTGGTCAAGAACGATATTCAAGGAGGTTTCACAATATCAAGTTGGTGGATGACGGTAGGGGCCAGTCTCATCAGTCTAGTTGCGCTGTCTGCCCCGCCGTTTTGAAGTAGACGCCGGGAGAAATGCACTGTCGCATAGTATTCACTGGTATGAATTGTGGACACCCTTAACCGAACATTTCAATGTCAACACTGCATACGTCCAACTAGGTCTAAGAAAAGCATTGACAGTATCTCACCGCACAAAATCACCATATTACTTGACCTCAGCATCCATAAGCTTCATGCTAACCTTCCTAGCCTTTCTTGACAAGAAAATGATACACCAGCATCGAGAGAATACGCCTACAGACCTTTGCAATCTGTTTCAGCACGTTAAGGCGCGAAGTTTTATACAAACATTGAATTTTTGACTGCCGGATATTGTATTCAACACAAAATGATGGATAAATTGACATGAAGAAATTTTTCTTAACTTCTGTCCATCACCGATATCGTTAGGAGATCAAGTATCAGAACTTTGCTCAGTCTAATGTCGGGTCTGTCTGAACTTTATGTCTTGCCAACTTCTGTGCTCCTCATGCGGCATCGATTATCTTTGTGGCCTCATGAGATTTCAGTCCTATATATTGTACTTCACTCACCTCTGATAATAGATCTGGCATGCACTACCACCTACCCTCAAGATTTACTGCTAGTCAGACCCGCTTATATAACACATCCAACTGTATATCACAACTATGTTCAAAGCTTCTAGGTCACCTCGATTCCCCCTCTTCCACCCAGATCTAATACACAGGATCCCCCAATACCCTCCTTGGATTCCTCACTTTCCAATGTGGCGGCTCCTCGAACCCCGACTGCTGCAGTACATCCCAGCGCCTTGCAGCGACCTCATCACTCTCTCTATTCTCCTTTGCAACATATGCCTCCCACTCGAAGCGCTCGGAGAATTGCTCCCGACACCCTTTGAGCGCCCACTTCAGTTTGTCTACATCCCGCTCCTTTAGCGCAATGAACGCCACGGAATGATACCACGGCTCATGAAAGTCTTCGGGCACGCTCGCAAGAGCGACCTTGAATTGCTCTTGCCCGAGGCGGGATGCAGGGAAGACTTGCTCGAAAGGCGTGGTGTCTATGGACTAAGCTGGTACTCTGTTATCAGAATGAGGTACGCATACCGGTAACAGTGTGCCACGACTGCGCAATTATGCTCTTAATCTCGGTCCCGACCAAATCGCTGAGCAAAGGGGCTTTCCCCTCGCAACCATGCTCCCAGATCAGGTGCTGGAAGACGTGGTGGTAGTACTCTGCTTCCGTGATGCGGCCGGCTTGGAGCGTGGCATGGGCGGGGCGGTAGCAGAGGAATTCTGGAACCATGGTTGAGGGTGAGGTGAGCGGAGGGGAAGGGGGAGTTGAGGTGTATAACTGGGATCAGGAGTAGGAGTAGGGGTTGTTGCGATGTGGTGGCGCGGGCGGCGCGGGCGAGTGGGCAGTGCAGCGGTCGACAGCGATGTTGAAGCTGATTTTGTATGGAGGCCGGAAGCATGCCTGAGTGATGTCTTTTATGATATTCCAGAGCTGATCGCCTTACTTATTTGAGATGAGACCGTGGGGAACGGGAGGAATAGGCAGTATAGCCTCCGGGGTGTCAGATTTCTTACAACGTGCGGACAAGCTGACCAAAGACGCTGTCTCAAGGTCTCAATCACGATAGTTGCTATGCCGCTGTTTTACCAGCTCGCCTGAGCTCTCTTCCACAGCAACGACGCCGTGCACCCTTCCCCTGCGCCGCCCTGGCGCCGTGGCACAGCCCGCGCGGCTCATCGCGTCCGTCAGCGCAACGCAACGAAAGAAACACCACCGCCACCATTCCCCCCGAAGGACAGCTGAGACGAGGGAGGCTCACGAAGGCTGCTGGGCCGACTGTACTGCGTTCTTTTCACCGCGGTAGGGATGGGGCTGTGAGCATACCTAAGATACCCGCGTAAGGTGTGGTGTGGTGCGGTGGAGGGGCCGTAAGAGTACCGAAGCTACTGCGTAGAGTGTGGTGTGGTGCGGTGTGGTGCGGTATGGTGGAGGGGCAGAGCCCAGCCTAGCCTGCTATGACAGTAGTCTACACAGTACACACGCTTAACCCCCCCGCAAGTCCGCCCGCGCCGCGTTGCGCCACACACCCACATCCCCATCCCCGTCCCCATCCCTTACTACCCGCGACCCGCAGACTCTACCCCGTACTCAGCCATCTCATCCACACTCTCCCACGTCTCCATTCCGCCCCACCCTCAATCCAAACCCCCTTAGTCCTCCCGTCTCCCTTGACCACTTTGCAACTCACTGTATAGACTTTTTACCCCGCACAACCCTCTATTCTCCTCCAACCAAACCGAGAGACACGATGGCCGAGTGGTCTAAGGCGGTAGATTTAAGCCTCCCCTTCCTTCTTTGGATGCGGGTTCTCAAATCTCTACTACAGAAATGTGCGTGGGTTCGAACCCCACTCGTGTCATTTTGTGCTTTTTTTATGCTTGGGGAGATGTTTTGGAGTTGTGGAGGGCTGATTCGTGGGCGTGGGGAGGGTTTGGTGAGGAAGGCGCGCCACGAGGGCCCGCAACGCGAGGGGGAGCGCGCGAGGCGAAGCCACGAGACGACGTGGGAAAGGAAAGGGAAAGGAGGGGTGGGACTGCGCGTGGCTTTGGGTTCAGGACGACACGAGGCGAAACGAGGCAGGACGGTGCGGTGTGCAGTTTGCCCGCCGTGAATGCGACGGGGTAAAGTGGTACGCGAGAAACGACACTTTTCCTTCCCTTTAACAAGATGACTATCTGACTAGCACCCTTCCTTCACCTCCCCCCTCCCCCTCCCCCGCCCGCTCCCCCCTCCCCACCTCCAACCCCCCCAACTCCGCAGCCGGCGTGCCCACCTCCACCGCCCGATGCGCGTACACCGTCTTCTCCTGCGCGTGCACCTCGTGCCGCTGCAAGCTGGCGTCCATCTCGCCGCGGAACGGGTTCGCTTCGACTTCGACGCCGCTGCTGTGCGCGCCGTGCTGGTGCATTTCTTGCAAGCGTTTCTTCGCACGCGACTTGCGGCGGAGGAGCCAGAGGGCCAGGCCGAGGACGAGGGCCAGGCCGGCCAGGGCGCCGACTATGGCGGCCGCGAGGGTGGAGGGGGAGGGGGAGGAGGAGGAAGATGGGGGAGGTGTTGAAGAGGGGGTGGATGAGGGTGCGTTCAGCGCGCCAATGTCGCACATGTCGATGCTGTAGTACGCCCACGTGCTGTTCCAGCACTCGCCCATCTGGATCTCCTTCTGCAACCCGCCGCATACAGTCGTCTCGGGGTCGTCCATGTAGATGGTCACTGCGAATCATGTCAGCACACTGCCTCCTAAACGCTAGCAACAGTCTCGCGGGGAAGTGTGAGAGCTGAAGAGGAGAGAGATGCCGTACCAGCACACCCCGGATCCAGCCCCACTACCTGCAGACTCCCGTACTCCCCGCTGCGCCGCATGTCGGTGCATGTTCCGTTGGGATAGCCATTGGGGCCGTCGAGCGCCTTGTACGTGTCCTGGCAGCGCGCGTCGGTGAAGAGCGCGACGTGGCTCGTCGCTGAGATGGTAGTCGTGAGCGCGGCGAGGAGCGCGAGTCGCAAAAACGTGGGGAGGCGAGGCATGGTGAACAGCTGGGTGGTGAACCGGTGGGGCGCGAGAGGGCAGAAGACACGACAAGACAAGACGGCGTGGGTCTTGCCTGTGGCGTGCGCAGGGGCAGCTCCTCGACTCGAGGTGAGGCGTGGGTTTACGACTGGGCTCGAGCAGGAGGAAAAGCTGGAGCAGGAGGGAATTAAATCCCCGCTGCGGGACGGGTACCCAGCGCTTTAGATATCATGCCATCCCAGCGCGCCGTTCATTCGGTCCGCGGTATCTCTTCCAGGACCGTGCTAGTAACGTGCGGAGCTGGATTGGCATGGCTGGGTTCACCAAATGGGGGACCCGGCGGAAGAACTGAATCCTTCGCCAAGGGTGCGGGTTTGGGGGCCGGCAGGGTTGTTTAATGAGCAGGGGTGGATGACACTGTCATATCATATCGTAGCATTGAACATAGCATGGCGAGCCAAGTCGGCTGCACCTCGCTGCGATTCGAGCGTTTCCGAGCTGAAGCCTGAAGGTTTGTGAGACCGTAAGCAGGTCGATAGTTGTCGCGAGATGGTACCAACGTTGTCTCCTCGCTTAGGAGGGGCTGAGTGTTTGTGGGTCCTGTAGGCGATGAGGGGTTGTTCTTTTTTTTTTTTTTCCATCCGAGGGATCGTTCTTATCACGGCCGGTTAGGACATGAAGCGGTGTCGCGGCGCATGAAGGGAGGTGCCTGGATGGCAGATGCATTGGAGGTGACATGCGGCAGCTGCTTGGCGAGAAACAGGGTCCAGTTCAGTTCCCCAGGGTGTGCCGGGATAGCCACAGCACTGACAGTTCGTGGGGGCCAAGTCAGCATTGGCGACGCACGCAAATCAATTGGCCTACAGCCTCTACCTGAAGTACTAAAGTTGCGTAGTAAGCAGCCCTTATACAGAAGTAAGTCAGCTATACTTTTTCCCCCCTTTGCTTTCCTTTCCCAGCCCCAGTGGTGCCGATGGTATCGTAAACCATTTTTGTTCAACCATGACAAAGAGATAAAAAAAACGCCGTATATGCAAGACATGTATGTCGTGGGTCATGTCCATGTTCTGTAGATAGGTATATGACTCCCACATTGACTGATCCCCCTCCTACCGCAGCGCGTGGGTGGGTGTCTACGCATCCTCCTTGATCTCGAGCTTAGTCTTCTTGTCGTCGCCGCCTGCGGGCTCGTCCGCCTTGCGCTTGTTGCTGGTGTCCTGCACGACGGGGACGCCGTGGGCGTCGCGCTGAATGGCCTTGGGCTCGGCGGGGGCGTCGTCCTTGCCGCTCTGGAAGCGGTCGCGGCGGTTGTTCCAGTCGTCGCCGTCGGCGGGGGCGGGGGAGCCGGAGCCGTCGCCGCGCTTGCTGGAGCGCGTGTCGCGGCGGTTGCGGTCGTCGCGGCCTCCACGGCCTCCTCCACGGGGGCCACCGCGTCCACCGCGTCCACCGCGCCCGCCGCGACCTCCTCCGCCCGCGCGGCCGTCGCGGTGCTCGCGCCTGTCGGCGTCGCGCTCCCACTCGGGCTTGATGCCCTTCTCTTTGCACTTCATCTCGGAGTACTCCTTCTTGCCCATGGTGGTCAGCTCGGCGCCGTTGAACTGCGGCTTGGGGTCGAGGGCGAGGAACTGCTTCTGGCTGTCCTCCGAGTCGAACTCGACGAAGACGCTGCCCTTGAAGGTGCCGTCCTGCTCGCGCCTCTTGCGCACCATGACGGCGCCGAAGGGGCGGAAGAACTGCTCCAGCGCGATCTGGCCAGCCTCGGCGTCGCCGCCAAAGCCCTTAACGTAGGCGCTGCGGCCGAGGTCGTTGGAAGAGGCGCGCTGCAGGCGGAAGAAGAGGTCGGCAGTCGAGGGCGGGTTCTTCTCGTCGTCGTCGCGGGCGGGCACGGCGATGGGCTCCTTGCGCTTGACGGCCTCGTTGCCCTGGCCGCTGAACTCGCCGTCGTCGACGACGACCAGGTCCTTGCTCTCGCGCAGGGCGGCGACGATGGCGCTGTAGGGCTGGAAGCGGCGCATGCGCTTGAAGTCGGCAATGTGCTTGATGCTGACGGGGCGGTTGTTGGGGCCGTCGAGCTCCTTGAACAGGTGCTCGTCGGTGACGAGGTTGTGGGTGCTGAAGTAGAACTCGACCTGGCTGCGGATCTCCACGGGGTCGTCGCTCTCGGGCAGGTCCTCGAACTCGTTGGTGCGCGCCGCGCGGTTCTTGAAGCCGCCGCCGCGGGGTCCTCCTCGTCCGCGTCCTCCACGGCCACCACGCCCGCCGCGGCCTCCGTTGCGGTTGTCGCGGCGGTCACGGTCGTCGCGGCGCTCGCTCTTCTTGTCGCTGCCGTTGAGGTTCAGGATCTCCTCGCCGTCGGTGGTGGGCGCGACCGCTGCAGTGAGTCAGTAACGTCTTCTTGGAAGTAACAGTTGGTGGGGTGGGCATGTCTCACTCTTGGGCTCCTCGACGGGGGCGGCCGCGGGGGCTGCAGCTGTTGTGTCGGCCATTGCTGTTGCTGTGTTACTGAGGGAGCAATTGTGGTGTGCGTGGGTGGTGCAGCGCCGCGCGAGCTGCTGATTTTCCTCGAGGCGCGCGCCCACCGCCCGGCAGAACCGGCGCTGAACCGTCGACGACGGCGGCCGTTAGATTCGTTATTCGTTATTTTGACGACGTCCGCACCCCATCGCCGCCGCCCAATCTCCCCCCATCCACGCCATCCGCCGCCGCCATGAGGAAGAAGCCGAGATTCCACTCGCTGAAGAAGCTGGTACCTGAAGCCTCTCAGTTGCAGAGATGATGATTGATTGCTGATGATTACTAGAAAGTGCGGCAGGACATGTCGCGCTGGACGCTGTACAGCATCGCGCAGCTCAAACGCCCCGACCTCGGGCGCACCTTCTTCCAGCAGAAATGGACGGCCAAGGCCGACACGCGCGCGTACCACGGCGAGCAGATCCGCGAGAAGAAGTGGGCGCGGCAGTTCAAGCGGTCCATCCCCGCCGTCGTCTCCATGGACCATAAGTACCTGGCCCGCCACGACGGCAGCGAGCAGGCAGCGGGTCGCGGCGCGGGCGCAGATGCCCAGGAGAGGGCGCGCACGCCGCCCATGACGCCCTACATGCAGATGACCTACTACCCGACGGAGCGGCGCCTGGACACGGCCGTCTTCCGCGCGCTGTTCGCCAGCAGCGTGCGGCAGGCCCGCCAGTTCTGCGTCCACGGGCTGGTCAAGGTCAACGGCAAGAAGATGCCGTACCCGGGCTACCTGCTCAACCCGGGCGACATGTTCCAGGTCGAGCCCAGCAGCGTCATGTTCGCCACGGGCGCCCCCAAGGAGCGCTCCTCCACCGCCCGCCGCGTCGCCAAGGAGCGCGCCGCCCAGCGTGCAGAGCAGCGCGAGGCCTCGGGCGGTCAGACCCCGCGCCAGCACCCGGAGGCCCCCCTCGCCCCCGCCCGGGGCGACGAGCCCTCCCCCGCCGAGCTCAAGCGCCAGCTGCAGTCCATGATGGACTCCGTCGACGGCGTGCTGGCCGAGGACGTGGGCGCAAAGGACAAGCAGAAATTCCGCGCCTTCCGCCAGACCATCAAAAGCGCCCTCGCCCTGTGGCGCTCCGCCAGCCCGGAATCCCTCTCCACGCTCGACGCGCAGTTCGACTTCCTCAAGACCCAGCTCGCAGGGCGCAGCGCCCCGGCCCCCTCGACACACACTTCCTCCGCCACCGAGGCGCCTACGCCGCTCTTCAGCGCCGACGACGAGCGCAAGATGCGCCGCGCCTTCGACAAGCTGCGCCTCGAGGCCGAGCACGCATCCGCCTGGAACTCCCGCAACGCGGCCGCCCCCTACGCCACCCCCTGGCGGCCCCGCGACTACATGAGCGCCTTCGCCTTCATCCCCCGCTACCTCGAGGTCAACCAGAACGTCTGCGCCGCCGTCTACCTCCGCCACCCCGTCGCCAGGCCCGGCCTCGCGGAGGTGCCCACCCCGTTCCATATCGAGACGGGCCAGTTGGCTTTTAACTGGTACCTGCGGCGGAGGTAGAGGGGGTGTGTGTATCGACGTAACGTAACGTGCGTGGGCGTTTTTTGTATTTATAGCGATGAGATGGGGGAATAGAGTGGTTTGTACAACATGGACAATGTCACAAAAACGACGGATTTCTTCCAGTGCCCCCGTATAGTAAAGTGGTCACTGAGTGCAGACGAGCCGAGGCGTCTGGAAGGTGTAGACACTTTTGTATACTGTCATTTGCATGCGTATATACTGATAGAACGCCGTGTTCACCCGTGTATTGGCAAAGGGGCACGAGCATTCGTACAAGTGAAACATATTCAGATGGTATTCTCATGTGTATATATCGTACAACGGGGACTCATGCATTACGCCGGCGCAGGTTCCCCATCTGCGCCTCATGATCAGAACTAGAAAAGACAGATGAGACGCAATGCGTACGCCCAACACCTCGCCCAAGCAAAAAAAAAAAAAAAAAAAGGGTCGGGGACCAAAACGCCTTGACCCAGCAAGAGCGAGAAGCGCACCTGCAACTCCAGCACCGCACCTATTCCTCGTCGCTCTCGCTCTCGCTCTCGCTCTCGTCAACGGTGAACACGCTCATAGGATGCCTCAGCGTCTCCGCGCTGGGCCGCGGACTAACGTCGACCACGCTGCTCTCTGGCGTCCAGCGCCCGCTCTCCCCCGCCTGACTGCCCGCGCTCGCCGTGTACGCCCTCGCCCGCATCTCGTACCTGACAAAACCATTTGCTACATACGACCCCGGCTCCGAGTCGGACTCGTACGTCGGAGGCTCGCTGGGTGCGCGCGAGCGGTAGCTGGGGAGGCTGTCGGTGCGGGACAACGGTCGGGACGGCGCTTCGGGGATGGTCGACGGGGGGTAGGTTGAGGTCGCGGAGGAAGGTCCGGGCGTAAAGGGGGGGCGGTGGCTGCAGGTGCAGAGGGGGAGTGGGGCGACCGCATGGGAGGGGGAGATTGTTCGACCCTCCTCTGCGCGGATGATGTCATTGACGACGGTGTGGGCGACGCGGAGCTGGCGGATTTCCTCCTGCATGGCGTCCTCGAGGATAGATTCCTGGCTGACGATGAGGGCGCGCTTCTCCTCGTAGTCGGCGATGCGTGAAGCGTCTTTACGCCAGTTGCCGCGCCACCAGTTGCGCCAGGCGTGGCGGCGGGCAGCGCGCTTGTACGCGCGCGCGTTGTAGCGCTCTTCGTAGTCGGCGGCGCGCTCGGTGCGGGTCCGCAGGCTGGAGCACTTGTGCCGGATGATGGCGACGAGACAGCCGCAGCAGAGGACTCCGAGAGCAATCTCCAGGGCAATGACGTAGGGCGCCTGGCGCTGCTGGGGACGCGGTGGGAGCTCGCCTGTGGATCCCGCGTACGGGCGAGGCTCTGCGGCGCGGGACGACTGTGGCCCTGCTGGTGCGGAGGTGGTGGAGGTGGCCGAGTTGGCGACGTTGATGCTGCCATAGCGCTGTGACCCAACATGGGCCGAAGCGAAGGCCTCCTCTGGGCGGCCCATGTCTGTGGACTGCTCGCTAGAATGCAGACGCAAGAGCACTACCCGCCACGCACCATGGGCTTTGCCAGCGACAGTCTTGAAGAAACAAGAAACGCTGTCGCACTGCTTCAGCTCCTCGGTAAGGCACTTTGCTTCCTTGCGGATCTGCGAGTTGATGTACTGCTTTTTCGTAGCAACTGCCTGCTGAATAGCTGCAAGCTCGGCCTGGAGCGCCTTGAGTTCTCGGATCTCGTCCTCAAGAGATGTCGGCGCTGCTTCGGATGGTGCCGGTGAGTCGGTAGTGTTTCCAAAGACCAGTCTGAGGTTGGCCGGAGGGTCACGCCAAATGTCTGACAGCTCAGGTGCAAGATCCGGGATCGTCTCAAGCCTGAGCAGTGAAGGTGGGAAGGAGTTCTGCTTGAAGGAGATGGTGAAACCAGAGGGTGTATTGATGGGGACGCCGTCTATGGATTTGATATTGACTGTCAGGATTTGGGCAGCCTCGTCCGTCTCCGCGTTTCCGTGAAGACAGGTCGAGTTCCATGCAAGTGCCAAGTCGCGAGGAAGCTGGTCATTCTGCTGGAGGTTTGCTTGGCTAGTATACAGGTAGGAGCCTGAGCCAGATGCGTAGTCACCTTCCCATTCTTGAGGGAGAGGAACACCGTTGATGGTGATGTTAGAAGATCCACAGGCTTCGTCGTGCGAGTGGGCAGTGAAGTTCAGCACCTGAGGGGTGAAGTCAGCGAGTATTCATAGGCGGGTGCCTGAAGCGGGCGCGGGCCTTACCAGGGCCTCGTCATCCTGGTCCGTGTGATCTTGGCTAAGAGACGAACAGCCTGTGCAAGGCACGCTGAAGGTCGCTTGCGCGTAATTCTGCTGGATGTCTGCGATGGTTTAGCAGACGCTTAGGGTGGCAAGGGCGGGCGCATAGATATATGATTTCTGCGTACCTAGATGTGGATGCAGAGGCAAAGGCTCGTTGTGCTGTCGAGCCACCTCGCCGTGGCCGGGTAACGCTGCGGCGAGGACAGGTGCCACGCACGCGACTGCCGACAGAATCTTGGACTTGAACGAGCGCATACTGAAGGCGATCACGCAGAAGAAACGAAGCACAAAGAGCACAAACAACAGACCACCGCCCTGGACGCTCGACGAAGCGGGAGCTGGTGGGGAATGGGAGCGTGGTCCCGGGTCTTGAGGATCAGGCAGAAGGGCGGCTGCGCGGAGGTTTAAGTCACTGTCAGCGCCGACGGGGGTGCTAAGCCACGATTCTAAATATTCTCACGTTCAATTCACTTCGAGGCCGGCAAGCCGTCTTGTTTCATGAGGGGGAGTATGATGAAAAGTGCAATACCGAGCATGGCTCGCTGGCACGAAAATCCCGAGTGCTGGGCGAAACAGAAACAGCAAACATGTGGTGTGAGTCTTTTGAGGTACATAGTTCCTTCCTCCCTCCTCACCGGTCCAGGCGCCCAATCAGGATCGACATGAGCAGCGGACGAAGGGCGTCCCAAAATATCGTCATGTGGGAAGGGAAACGTTACAAAAGTAGCGACAGCGATCCAGGTTATGCTGAGACGTCATGCGCATGTACAGAGTGATGCAGGTGATCGCCTGCTCTCGGTGGTCCGTATCTCATAGGGCTGGAAATGCCAAGGCAAGGGAAGGGCGCTTTGACTGGTTGGAGAGCTCCACAATTGCAGCAGCAGTTGACGACAGCGCTGCTGTTGACCTGCGCAAACACTCGCAGCGCAACTCTTCCAATTGCCGAGTCTTATTGGCCCTCCACATTACTTGATACAGCGCACGATTGAGCGCCTCACACAGCGACATTATGGTGCGTTGCAGAGCCCTTGCTGCGTCCTACTTGTCCCACTCGTCCCAAACTGCCCCACGAGCTCTACTGACGCGACCGCAGCTCCCACTAGGCCTTCTCACAGCGGCGACGGGCCATCCCATGCTCGTGGAGCTGAAGAGCGGCGAGACACTCAACGGCCTGCTGGTCAACTGCGACACATGGATGAACCTGACATTACGAGAGGTCGTGCAAACGAGCGCCGACGGCGACAAGTTCATGCGGCTGCCGGAGATCTACGTTCGCGGAAGCACAGTCAGTACACACTGCGAGTCGAGCGACGTAGCCGGGCTGAAGTTGAAGCTGACAATGCACAGATCAAGTACCTGCGGGTGCCGGATGAGATCATCGAGGTCGTCAAGGAGCAGCAGGCCAAGGACCAGGCGCAAAGAGGCGGCCGCGGCGGCATGCATGCGCGAGGAGATCACAGGGGCGACCGGGGAGGCAGGGGCACGCGCGGTCGTGGGCGGGGCCGTGGACGGGGCGGCGGTGGCAACAACAACGCTTGAGCGAGCGACGCGGGGAGGGGAGGCTTTGCTGAGCAAGACAAGCGTTGTAATGGGATCAACAGAAGAGAAGGCGGTTTGGCTGGCGTACGACACGACGCAGAGATGCTGTCACACTCCGCTTAATCCATGGCCGCCCCTGCATCCCGATGAATACGATTGATACCCCGGCGAAGCTCTGGTCTCACTGAACAGGTCATGTGAAGTCGTATTGTAGGGACCCGTGGACACCTCATTGGTAGTCGCACCCTCAACAGGGTCCGCATCAAGGCAGTCACGACATGAGTGAGCTATTGGATGTTTTACGGCTACACTGCAATTACTGACGGGGAAAAATCCCATCTCATCGATATCCCTACATGCACCGTGTTGGACTGAGTTGCCGGTTGTCTGCACAGCCTCTTCACCCCACACTAGGGTTCAGCTTTCCATCATTTTGCCTGAGAGTCTTCAATTTGATCAACGATTCGAATCAGCTACTTAGACAGATCACACGAGACTCGCTCTTCAGCGGTCTACCTCAACCATGCCTAGTCTCAGCGCAGTGTGTGTTCGTTGAACTGCTAGACCAGCATTCCAGTTGCATCTATATTGATAGGAATATAGTGGCTGGTATAGGATGTATACTGCAAGAAAGCGAGGGAACTTTTCCTGCTTGCTCGGGTGTGTCATTGACTACGACGTGTGTGGAGTGGAGGCAAAGACAACTCTTACTCGGAAAGGAAAGCACCATCGTTTCCTCTGGAGCTGATCTGACGAGTCAATTGAGTCGAGCCGAGTCTGTAGTATTGCGGCGCGTACACGTTCGGCATGCACGCTAGAGCGGGGTCAACCGCAGCGTATCCGAAATTACACGAGTTTGACTACAAAAGGTCTCACTGCCGGCATTCACAGAAAGCTATATCATACTTATCGTACTGATTCTTTGCCGATCACAGTTATTGGTAAATTCGAACTTACCTCCGACTTGAAGACGACGATTCTCTGTCTTCTGACTACTTGTTTACCTACATTAATATGACATCCTTTACAATCTCCGACAACGATCTTGACCAGATCAAAGATCAAGTCGTCGTAGTCACGGGTACAACAAACTATATCGAACCCCAACATGCACCACCTCCTGACACTCCCCAGGCGCCTCCTCAGGCATCGGCCTCGCAACCCTCCGCCTCATCCTCGCACACGGCGGTAAAGTCTACGCCTCGGACCTGAACCCTCTCCCATCGCCCGAAGCAGCTTCTGTCCCCTTCTTGGAAGTAGACGTCCGGGATTGGAAGCAGCAGCTCCGACTGTACTAGGTGCTCCAAGACTCTTCACGTGATCAAGTCCTCATTAACCATCCCACATAGATTCAAAGCTGCAGAAGAGCAGTACGGCAAGATCGACCACGTCTTCGCCAACGCCGGTATCGCGCCCACAACCTCCCTCCTCGAGGATGATCTGGATGAAGATGGGAACTTGGCGCCGCCGAACCTTAGAACCCTCGATGTAAACCTCACGGGGTGTTTGTACACGGTCAAACTGGGCATCCACTACCTGCGCAAGAACCCCACAGGCGGGAGCATAGTCATCACCGCGAGCGCGTCGAGTTTTATGCGCTTCCCGCCGGTGGATTACAGTGCGTCGCCCCTCTCTTACTTACCCACTTGCCAACCCACTTACCAGCACTTGCACTGTTGGTGAAGTGAAACAGAACAGTACCAAACCAAACTGACACTGCCATGTTGTAGCAACATCTAAACACGCCGTCCTCGGCCTCATGCGCAGCCTAACCCAGCACCTGCACCCCACCCTCCCCCTGCGCATCAACGCCATCGCGCCCTCCTGGACAGCCACAGGCATAGTTCCCCCCCACGCGGTCGCCGCCATCGGCGAAGCAGAGTTCCAATCGCCCGATGTGCCGGCGCGGTCGGCGGTGCTGCTCATGACGGATGGGAAGAGGCACGGCGAGATGGTGTTCAGTGAAAAGGGTCGATTTTTGGAGTGCGAAAATGGGGAGGCGGGGTATCTTGGGTTTGCGGAAAACATGTTGGGGATGGGGAAGGAGCATGTGGTGTAGGTTTGCTGGATATGGGGTTGAAAGGAGGCGAGGTGCTGGGGGGAGCGAGGTAGTGGGCTCACGTGATGGAGCTCGAAGAGAGCTGGAGGAGATTGAAATTGAGTGGGGCAGCTGTCCGAGCGCGAACACGAGATGCTGAGATCTCCAACTACCCCGTGGGGAAGACAACGACATGTCATGTCGAAACCTCAAAAACATTCTCGACGCATTTTCCCAGAAATATCCATGTATGTATGTACATAGTCAGCTATCCTGTCGTACAACACCCACCCCGTCGCACAACGTCCGTAGCTCCTCTTGCCAATACGCATCTGCATGTGCCGAAAGCACCACAGCGTGCTTGCGGAGTCATCTCCGCTGCACCAGCGGGTCGATGCCGGAGCGCTTATCTCACGCCCGCGGTCCAATGCATCGCTTATTCCGACAACATGACAAGGACGTTTCGTGCCTCGGGATGGTGTATGGGAACAAAGCTTGTACGAGGTGATTGTGCATCGGCAGATGTAATGTGAAGTCAGAATCTGATGCGCGCAGAGCGCAGCACAGAGACACAGGCTTATCTCGCACTGCAACTACTTTCACCGCCGCGTTGGTCGTATATTGACTTGGAGGGCACAAGCAGCGCCTATGCATACACAACGCAGCCTGCAGCACATGTGCACATGCTTTTACAGAAGCACGGTGATCGGCTAGGGCTGCATGCATCAGCATCTTATCTCGTCCCTCCTCCAGACGCGTCTCCACCGCCATCAACATCCGCTTCAAGCCAGCCCCCTTCCCCAGAAAAATCTCCCCCAGAGCCATGGCGCCGCGGGGTACCTAACAGCACCCACGCGTCCCCCTTCCCACATCCAAGTACCGACACCGCGATCCGACTCCGTCCACGACAGCCGTGTCCCCAGCTCCCCGCCAGCATCCCCCCTTAGCGAGTGGAGACCCCACAGGCTCGCGCCGTGAGTGGCCCCGGTGGCCGGAGCAGCAGCGCCACGATGCCCTGTTGGGCATGACACGTCGTGCTAGCGCCGTCCTGTCCTCCGCACATGGCTGGGGGCTTGGCCCAGCTGCCAAGGTCCCGCTACGAGCGTTCTGGATCAGTTGCTTTCCGGGGCGGCCGTATAAAGAAAGTCGGTACGCCGTTTCGAGTTGCCGTTACACACTGACTGTTACCTCTCTGTCGGATTCGTGAGACCTTCACACGGACGACTGCTTGTGACAGTGACACGGCATGGCTGACGCGCATATGGAGAAGCAGACGGCGAGCTTGCAGGAGGATCTGAAGGGGGAGAATGCGCACACCGTGGCGGAGCGTGGGCATGCGGCTACAGATATGTATGTCTTCTCGTTCATCGCCGTTTATGGTTTTTCATGGTGGATGTTGCACCGAGTGAAATGGAATTGACGATTTACAGTTATGGCAACGCGTTGCTCACTTTCGACCCCAAGGCTGAGGCTCGACTAAGGTGGAAGATCGATCTGTATATCATTCCGACGGTCGCCTTGCTGTATCTTTTCTGCTTCATCGACCGCGCCAATATAGGCAATGCTAGGCTTGCTGGGTTGGAGAAGGACTTGAAGCTGAAGGGATACGACTACAATCAGGTCTTGTCCATCTTCTACATCAGTTACATCATCTTCGAGGTCAGCTTTTATCCTCAGTGCTGCAGTAGTGCGGAGCTGACTTGATGCAGATCCCCTCGAACATCTGCTGTAAATGGATGGGCCCGGGATGGTTTATTCCAGGTATCTCGCTCTGCTTCGGCATCGCATCGATCGGTACTGCGTTTGTCAACGATATCCACGGAATCTGCGGTGTTCGTTTCATCCTCGGTATCTTTGAAGCTGGCATGCTGTAAGCAAACACACCTCCAAACTCCATCTGAGCTAACACGATGCAGCCCGGGAATTGCCTATTACATGTCCAGATGGTACAGGCGCTCTGAGCTGGCGTTCCGTCTGTCGCTGTACATCGTCATGGCGCCGCTCGCGGGCGCATTCGGCGGCCTGTTGGCATCTGCCATTCTGACTTTGGACTCCTTTGGCTCGCTGACTCGCTGGAGGATGATCTTCGCCATCGAGGGAATCGTCACCTGCCTTCTATCCCTGATTGCCTTTTTCACGCTCACCGATCGTCCAGAAACCGCCAGGTGGCTTTCTCAGGAAGAGAAGGATCTAGCCATCGCGCGTGTCAAGTCGGAGCGCGTGGGCCAGAACCAGGTCCTCGACAAGATAGACAAGAAGAAGACGTTCCGCGGCATCTTCAACCCGGTCGTGCTCGCCACATCCGCCATCTTCCTGCTCGACAACATCACAGTGCAGGGCCTGGCCTTCTTCGCGCCCACCATCGTCCGCACCATCTACCCTAAGGCCACCGTCGTGCACCAGCAGCTGCGAACCGTACCGCCCTACATCGTCGGCGCCTTTTTCACCTTGCTGTTCCCCTTCCTCAGCTGGCGCTTCGACCGCCGCACTATCTTCATGATCGCCGGCGCCCCGCTGATGATGGTTGGATACGTCATGTTTCTCGCCAGCACCGAGCCGCAGGTGCGCTACGGAGCCACTTTCATCATCGCATCCGGCGCTTTCTCTTTCGGCGCGCTTTGCAATGCTCAGGGCTCTGCGAACGTGGTCACCGACACAGCGCGTGCGTCTGCGATCGGCACGGTGGTCATGTTTGGCAATGTTGGCGGGTTGATTTCGACATGGAGCTTCTTGCCATTTGACGCGCCCAACTACCGCATTGGCAATGGCCTCAATCTGGCGACGAGCAGCACGATCCTTATCTTGAGTGTGGCGCTGCTGTTCTGGATGAAGATGAGTAATAAGAAGCGCTCGCAGGTCGATGTGGATGCTGAGTTGGCGGGCAAGTCGGTGGGCGAGATTGAGGATCTGGACTGGAGACACCCTTCGTTCAGGTGGAGGCCTTGAGCGGTTAAAATGTCAGTACTTAGGAGTACACTTGCAACATATACAACCCTTCTCATCCAAAGTTTATTGATCAACAAAGCGAATTGTAGAGGCGATTACCTAGATGGTTGACTTCAGCGCGCTATATCTAGTTAACAGAAAATAGGCCCGGCTCATACGATCTATCAGCTTGGCATGGCGCCCAATCCATGTCGAAGATCACAAAGTCTTTTTTATCTACCTGCAATCTTCTCAAGCCCATCTGTGACGCATAAAGTGTACCAAAACCACTATCAATGCTGTCGGTCGGTAGCACAGTGATGTATTTCCCATGGAGTTGTCAATGGAGGCACAATCGCATTTTCAAATACCGACTCTGTGTATACTTGTAGCTGCCAGTGGCTCAGCTATATAGAGGCAGGCACCTACATACCATGGGGGTCATGCTCGCGTACTGTACGGTCACCCTGATCGCGCAAAACATCCTTGATGTCGATGATTGTGACATAAAGGGTGAAGAGGGCATTTCAAACTTCCTTTGGAACAAGCTTGTCCGTGCTTCCAGAAATGGTCAAAGGTGTGGCAGCGGGCAATAAGCTAGCGGTGTCACGCCAAGCACCAAGCTGAGCTCAGCTGAGTCTCACGCCAGCTATAAAGCTCTTGACGTGGAATGCTTGTCCTGGACATCCAGCACCAGAGCAGGGACCCAAGCAGACTGTCCTGCAAGAGACTCAAGATTCAAGTTAGGTCCAATGCTGAACTGACAATCGTCTCTCTTCTGACTCTACTAGTACTGCACTCACACCGCACTACATACACATCGCCTTGGGAGCATCACCATGGCCTCGCTCAAGTACAATAACCCCCCTGGCGCCGCGACAACTTATGGTGACATGTGCCACTACTCTCAAACCGTCGATCTAGGCAACGGCCTGATCAAATGCGCCGGCCAGGGCGGCTGGGACTCGGAGACAGGCGCGCTCGATGCCAACGACTCGGCAGGACAGGTGAAACTCGCTTTCGAGAACGTCGACAAGATCCTCAAAGCGATCGGCCTGCGTGGGTGGGAGGATGTGTACATGGTCCGGACTTACCACACTGATATCCGGACGACGTTCCAGACTGTGGTCGACGCGATGAAGGAGAGGATTCCAGACCACAAGCCCGTGTGGACCTGCGTCGGTGTGACGCATTTGGCGCTTCCGACTATGTTGATTGAGATCGAGGTGGAGGCTAAGCGTCAGGAATGAGTGGTGCAAGTCGGGCCGAAGACTGATATACTGTACTTCTCACGACAGCAGCTGTATCAAGCGTCCACTGCATCACCTTGGCGAGTAAACAAAGTATCAGGAGCTGGATCAGAGAATGAATTAAACAGAGTATCTACCTGAGGAGCAGGATATGGCACCAACGGAGAGTGACCTCGCACTTGTACCAATTGGTGATTCAGTGACCGAGAGCTGATGCGGGGAAGCCGTAGCGCCTTCTGGTCCAGCTGAGGCTTCAGCTGCTTGGCAACCAAAATACACATCCTTTAACCTCACCGTACCCTAACTTGGCAATTGAAACGCAAGGCACAAAGAAAATGCTGGCCGTATAGAGAAAGCATGAAACATCTCACTATGGTATGATGCAAGCAGGAGCAGCGTTCACCGACTATGTCGAAACCGAGACCTCCTGCAACTTCCGCGCCGCTGCCTCCCGAGCCAGAGTGTGAGGGCATAAGTACGTGACAACACGTAGCTGGTCCTTCTGCAAAGCACAGCTAACATAGACGTGGATATCGCGTGTGTTCTCGAGATAGTCCATTCCGCTGTTGCGATGGTCAGCTTGGGGGGTCTTTGCCGCTGGAAGTCCAACCTACTAGATGGCTTGCAACGCCTTCTCGTAATTATCCATCTGCGGCAGCATCGTCTCCGCATCCCGCCTCGTCGCGAAATAGTGGCGCAGCCGCGCAAGCACATCCAGATCGTTCCTGAAGAAAGGACCAGGCGAGATGTACACCTTGGGCGTAGGGATCTTGCCGGCTTGCGTCGTGAAGTAGAACCCTGGCCCGCGCGCTGATCCGTCCTGCGGGAGTTGTTTGGGTGCGTCCTCGGTGAAGATGTTCCAGAAGTCCTTCACGTCTTGGAGAACCTCGTCGCTGTACATGGCCAGGTCGTTGCGCCCTCCGATGGTCAGCGCATCCATGAGGTACTCCAAACTAGTGTTGGGTGCGCGAGTGTAGATCTTGACTCGGGATTTGGATGGCGAGATGAGATCGAAAGAGAAGATGTGGATCTGCATGTTCCATTTCCTGGTGGCTTCCTCTAGATATTCCTGCAGCGGCTCGAAGATCAGGTTCTTGTACTGATCTTCCGGCAGAGCTTTGATCGCACGGAAGACAACTTCTGATTTCGATATGCCGAGCTCTTGTCCCTTGAGGCCGGGGTACATGTATGCCTTAATCATCGGTCCGCTCCTGGCGATGTCTCGCATGACAAACGTGCCACCGACGGGTGCCACCTCGAATAACTCGTTCTTTGCTATCTTCGCGCGGTCTGCTTCGCTCGGGGCCGTGTCTTTGTTCGGTAAGACGGTTTCGGAGAAGTGGCGGTACCACTCGAGATCGAGCCCTATTACGAGACCTTGTTCATCCAGATGCTTGATCCATCTATCCGTCTCATGGCGATTGAACGGGTCGAGGGCTTTGCCAGCAAGTGGGCCAATCGGCTCGAATCCAGTGCGAATAGTGGCTTTGCCTTCGAGTCCCCACTCCCAGCTGAGCTCGAGAGGTGTGCCATCAGGCGTGTGAGGAGTGCGCCATGGCAGATGGCCGCTCTTGTCTGGAGCAGCGCCCAGCTCCGGGACGATGTGGATGGCGAAGAAGAGAAGTTCGGTGTACTGCTCGGACTTGGTGTATCCGCCGTATCGCAGCAGCTCTGCAAGCTGCTTTCCTGTCTTGTCCCACCAGAACTGATGGTTTTGGTTCTGGAAGTTCAGAATCGAGCTGATGACGTCAAATGGGTCTTGACTTATGCGCATGTTTGCTTTTGAACGGTATGTGAACGCGGGCTTCTAAAGTATATACACTGTCGATAGGTTGATTATAAAGGAGAGAAATAAATGCAAAGTATGCACAGAAACCAAGTTATTTCCGCGAAGTTCTTATAGTGCCCTTCGAGGCGTCAAGTGCCACTATAAAATTGCAAGCACTCCGCTTCGTTTACACTTGGGTGATTGGCTACGAGCAATCATTGGATGATTGGAAGGAACCTGACCACAAAGTAAATAGCTCGCGAGGAAAACGTTATCGAATGACGGTATGCCATTCTTAGCTTCGTAATACCGAGAAACACCTGGGTTGCAGTGCGTATGAAGGGGTTGCAGTACGTGTGAATGGCTTGCAGCGCGTGTCGATGGCGTGCAGTGTCCCCGCCAATAGAAACCCCATACGAGTACAGTGTGCCTGGATTAACCATGCCAAGCTGCAGTTTTCGCTCGTCATACCAGGTGCAGTCCTTCCCGTAAACCCTGGCCTGCCGATTGATCAACCTTGTGCCCCCGAAAGAAGTCCGAACAGTTTCAACGCGACTGCTGAGCCTTCCAAGAGTCAGAGGGAATTTCGAGAGACTGGGTCTACTGCCATGATTTCAAGTTCTCTCTCTATCCATATCGGAACTGGTCAGTAGACTGGAGCATGCCTTGGTGTTTCGGAATTCATTCATTCGGCAGTGAGGCTGCATACGGGTCCAGATTGATCATGAGGTGGGATCCTTCGTATTGAAACTCTAATGCTATGGCTAGGCCGCATTTGCAAGCGCCCGATTTTCAGTCTTTCCATATGTCGTATGTGCCCAACTATGATTGCCTTGTTCGAGATACGAGGCTGGATTTAGTCACGTGATGTCTCGATCACAGAATCCTTCGCGTGTCTTACCCATCTTCCCTCACCACTGCGCTTACCCAGCTCTTACCCGACAAGACAAGACCTAGGGTATTGGGTCCTCCAAGTAAAATTTTCATACCTAGTATGACTGTTTCAATTAGCGGTTGTCGCAGGACAAGAGGCACTAAACTTACCATTTTTCCCAGCAGTGACCGGTAGTTGTGCCTCTAAACAAGAACGATGGATGACTGGGTTTTGCAAAGGCAACACTTATGCATCTTTGATTTATTGCCAGCCGGATAAACGCAGCAGCCAGCTGGATAAACGCAGCACTGGCTGTCAAACTCGTCTGCCGCGCAGGTCAACTTCCCATTGTTGACGCTGCGCATTTATCAGCTGCGTCGATATCACGGACAACGTATCGGATGTCTCAGAGACCGATGAGAAATATTCTGGGGTTGTGGTGGCGCTCGTGTCTGGAGCTAGACAATGGGAAGCTGGGGTCAGCGGGATTCGATGCGCAGGAAGGGGACGTAGTGAGACGTACATCTTGAGACGCAATAGTTCTTGCCAGACTCCAGAATGCAGTTTTCCGCAGTAAGACTAGGTTTTCATCGTAGCAGATCCTGCAGAGAGATTTCGTACCACCACGCCTACATATCGCACGAATTCATCTCATCCAGATCGCCCCAGTCGTATGTGAATGCATTCCGATATTTATCACAGTCCTCTGCTGTTCCAGAAGCCTTGACGGAAAGAGCAGGTGGAGTAAGGATTGGATATGATGTAGATGCGGGAGTGGGGCGTGTGAAGACAATAGCAGTTGTTGTGATGGGATAACCGTTGTATGTGGCTATATCACCCACAGCCTATACAATATGAGGCACCAAGCTGGAGATTTGAACATTCATCGTTGATCTGAGGATTCAAGAAGCAGAGGTCTTCAAGAGTGATCCTGTAGGCTATAGCAATGCTGTCGCAATTGTCGCCGTCCTCCACAAGGTGCCACTCACTGCACTTCGTGTTGGAATCTGGCTTGGCATTATCAAGAACTGCGACGGCAGTAGTAACTCTGTTGCTCTAACCTGGGTAAACGATTCTACCTGGCGAACTTTGCGTTCTGATCAGCGTTTAGAACATATATATTTTTACGGCATGTTAATTACCTTACGCAGAGGTCCCAGCCGTACCGCCCGTACAGATTGGAGCAGAAGTCATTGATAATCGGGTTCCACGCCAGAAGCTGCTGTAGAATGATTCCAGTGTCGGCTGCGATACTTTCACATCGCTCATACATATCCAGTTGGTATGTTTCGCATGGTTCGGGAAGACAGATTACGGACCCTGCAGCGGGAAGCAACTTACAACTGATATCGAACCCGTTTATCCTGATTATTCCATGTGTTGACACGTTCATGTTCAAGGAAATTGAAATGCATGAATCTTTTCCTTGCACAGTGTATGAGTGCACGCGTGGCTCTCGGGTCGGAAATATAGGATCAGTTGCATTGAGTGCATATGGCGCTGGTGTGGCGTATGCGTAGTCAGCTGCGGTGCAACTGGCTGTGAGAGAAGAGAATTTAGATGCAGCCTCTTTGTTGCAGCCGAAGGGTGAGGAGAGCTATAGCTGTCGGATTCCAAATTGGCAGTGGGAACAATTCTGCGCGGAAGTCCAATTTGCGCTGCTGCTTTGATCCATCCATTCTGCAACGACACTGTAGCAGTATTCACCTGTTGGACTACCAATGACACGTTAGAATAAATGCATGTACACAAGTCCCTTTCTAGCACCGGGCACATGAAAGACTTACGATTTGAGACAGTTAAGCTGCGTGGCATAAAGGTACCTATCAGCAAGATACGTTGCTGGATGCAATGTGTAAGCATAAGAACTTGGTGTAAATTCCAATCCACACACCAGGGTATGCGACATCCTCCTCGGGGACCGTAACATCAGTGTCAGCGGTATAGGCCCCCTTAATTGCGGTGCATATAGCTTCGAGTTCCTCAGCGCGCCCAGAATCGCACAAGCTGGTAGGGGCATTGCTTGGAAGCAGCTCAAAACTTGCACTCCTGGAAACAGAATCCTCTCAGTTAGCAAACAAGTCAATGACAGTACCTAGACAACAAAAAAAAGCTTACCCTTGTGCTACATGATTCTGTAGCCAGCTTGGGCAACTGCCAACGCTTACACTTACAGCAGCCAAGCAATTATCGCTTAGCCCGAGGTCGTGGAAAGTAAACGACCCAGGAAACCATTGCCAATGAGTTTGCGAAACACCATGCCCAAGCAGAAAAAGAACCGATAGACGAAGTTGCATCGTTACTATCCGGTTCTGTGTCGTGCACGAAGACGGGTTTTGAAAGTCTCAAAAATGACCAAAAGATGAGAAGATGGAAGACGTAGAACCTGAGCTTCATCCTTCGTCAAACTGGTATCTAGTCCCTCTGCCTGGACCACGTTGTCTAGCTTCATCGAGAGACTTGCTACCTATTCGAGTCAAGTTCGTGCACTGTTCGCGCAGTGGAGAGGTTCTAGTCTACAGCACAGCCAGGCATTTGGTAAAGCTTCGGCTGGAGCTAAACTAATTGTTCAACCAATCTGAGATCCCGCAGGAGGGAGATGTAAGTTCTCACAGTGCGTCTCGTATGATTGGCCCGAGATCTAGATCAACATTGAACACAGCGTCGAACGCAATAATGAGGACAAAATCTATCGTATATTCGTTTTGACCTACCGAGTTTACAAATGCAACGCCATTTGTAGTCTCGACGACTCTTTTGGGAACGATATAAACCACCCACGGAGTCCTTGCCTTGGTGACGGATATCAACTTACCGAAATAGACCTGGAGACTATCCACTAGTATCCACTGCCAACTACGTAGGATTCAATCATCACTCCTATTTTCTACTCTTATCTCGGTAAGAATCCGTACAATGCCTGAGTTTACCTAGACGTTTCTTCCTTAACATTTAGAACCATCCTGCTTCATGTTTCCATGCAGAATGCAATCGCGTCTCTCATCACGATTGATGCAGGTCCGACCCTTTCTCTCTCCACGCTATTCTCCACGACTAGGCGGTCTGATACCTGACTACACGCTTCCAAACTACAGCAGACGCATCATATCAGGTTCTTCGAAAGGGAGTCTTAATGCGCCCACACCTGCCACTCAGGCTCAGAAGCATCTATCATTGCCTGAAACCACCCAGAACAAAGTCCCATCTCCAGGACAAATCTCAGAAGTGGGTGCTGTGTCGTCCATCACAACGAACAGTCAGGAGCGACTTCATGATGCGCCAAAACACGAAAAGCCTGTAAGCGAGTGGGAGCAAGAGAAGGCGTCCAAAGAGGCTGAAAGGATCAAAAGAATAGAAGACTCCTTCAATGAGGATTCTTGGGTAAAGCCTGGTTCACCATGGGGATTCTCGGTCTACCGAGCTGCGTATGGGAAAGAGAGCGATGAGCCATTTCAGCGGATGCTGAGTCTGCTCCAGAAATCAGTCACTGACCCGAAGACTCACCTGACACCGTTTATATTCAGGCCTATCAAAGTGGATCCGGATTACGAATTGACGGTCATTGAAGACGAGGAGAGGTTTACAGGCGCAGATACACACACAATTCGGGACGCATTTCAGGAATGGGTCGCCGCCGATTTGCCGCCTCGTGTGCGCCATCCTGAGTTCGCGGGCAGAATCGAAAATATCAGAGCCGTTATCCAGAGTGGCTGGGACGACTCGGACGAATATGTGCCTGATAGGCCTATACACCCTTCGCGTTTAGCCCCCCCTAGATGGGGTTTTTGTCTCCTTGTGGACGACTTTTGCCTACGCTCTCTGAATCGCACGACTGACCATTCTGACGATCCGATGGTCAAGCTAGTGACCCTGTCTTATTCCAAAGGCAGGTGGGCAGATGACGAGACAGATGACTTTGACGAGGACGTCGGGTGGATTTATATGTAAGCTTGGGACTTTGAGTCATGTTATGAGCATCTTCATCATGACTCCGGTGAGTGGACCAACGAATGCTATTATTGGAGGCCTTCGAAGGACGACTATCCTCTTGCGAACCAAATATGATAAGTTTCTGTCTGGATCATGGGTGGCCTTGAGAAGAAAGCGCCGCCATTAGTACAGAATGCCACTCAGAAAAAAGTAAACAAAGCGTGCAGTCTCCGAATAGAAATACTGTGCAAGTGCGCCTGTGTTTCGAGCGTAGAGACCAGATAAGAACATCCCTGTCGCCTCGCTTCCCCGCAGCGACCCACTCGCCGCTCGCGAACCTCGGTCCGCGTCGGTTTCGTCATCCTTCTGAGCGACAACCCGCAGCGATTGTGTCGGCAGCTTATCAAATGCAGATAGAAATCACGTCAATACCATTCCCCTTCCACAATTACACTACCTATTCATCCCTTGTATGATCTCTCGCATCGCATCGTGAGACTCACTATCCCTCCATCGCCACACAGTTTAAGTAGCCGTACCACAACAATGCCATCCGCAATCGCCATCAAGAAGATCGACGGCAAGCCAGGCAAAGTGTACTACCCGCTGGAGAAAATCACCATCCCAGCGCCTGCTCCAAAAGATACCGAAGTAATGCCATCCATGCCCTAGTAACAATCCCCCCATACTAACGCCCATACAGGCTGTCATAACCCTCACGGCCGCTGCCCTCAACCACCGCGACCTCTTCATCCGCCAACACCTCTACCCAGGCACAACCTTCGGCGTCCCGCTGCTCGCCGACGGCGTAGGCGTCGTGACCTCCAGTGGCGCCTCAAGCACCGCACAACAATGGCTCAACAAGCGCGTCATCCTCAACCCGGGCACGGGTTGGAAAGACGCCCCCGACGGCCCGGAAGCACTCACCGGCTACGCGATCCTGGGCGGCACAAAGGCCAACCCCGCAGGCACGCTGGCCGAACACATCGTGCTCGACGCGAGCGAGCTGGAAGAGTGCCCTGCGCACCTCTCCGACGCCGAGGCGGCGGCGCTACCGCTCACGGGGCTGACGGCGTGGCGCGCGCTGCGGGTGAAGTGCGGCGAGAACGCGAGCGCGGGGCGCAACATACTGGTCACGGGGATTGGCGGGGGCGTGGCGCTGATGGCGCTGCTGTTTGGGGTCGCGCTGGGGTGCAATGTGTATGTCACTAGTGGGGATCAGGCGAAGATCGATAAGGCGGTCAAGTTGGGGGCGAAGGGCGGGGTGAGTTATAAGGAGAAGGATTGGGAAAAGAAGGTGCAGGCGATGTTACCCAAGGAGAGGAGGTTTTTGGATGCGATTGTGGATGGGGCCGGAGGCGATGTGGTGAGCAAGGGGAGTCGGTTGTTGAAGGTGAGCAGTTGCTTGGATCTGTTGCGCGTGCAGTATTATTCTGGGGGACGGCGAATGCTAACATGGCTTAGGCTGGCGGTATCATCTCTATATACGGCATGACGATTTCGCCCAAGATGGACTTCCTGATGAGCGCAGTCTTGCGCAATATCGAAGTTCGCGGGTCGACGATGGGGTCGCGCAAGGAGTTTGCGGATATGGTGGCCTTCGTGGGCGAGAAGAAGCTCAGACCCATTGTGAGCCGCAGCGTGCATGGGCTGGACATCAAGCAGATCGACACGCTGTTTGACGACATGAAGAACGCGAGCCAGTTCGGAAAATTGGTGGTAACACTGGGCGAAGGGAAGGCAAGTAAGCTATAGACGAAAGAGGGACACCAACTCGCTCTTGAATGGTTGTACAATAGGGAGGGCAATGACTATAGCTATTGTCAGGTTGAAGACAGATCGGCCCACGGATGCTATGCCGTAAGAATACTAGTGTGCGGCAATCTGTAAGGTGCTAGCATCTCGGCTATGATTAGTTCCTGAAAGATCGCTACTTGTTATCACCTGTGCATCCACTCAATTGCTGGGTAACCACTAGATGCCAGTAGGCAACCGCGTTCCGCGCATTCCACGGCTATGTCCCGGCTGCCGAGCCGTAGAGATGGCGAACGCATTCCGAGCCGTTTCGCCATCGTGCAACTGATCTTGCGGCTCTTCCCGGTTTCGTGGGGTGCTTTAATTTGAGGTGCAGTATACCGTCTCAAAAGATTGTCCGGCCAGACAGCGTTTTTCCACTTGGATTTGCTCAGACAGAGATCTTTGTCGAAGATGAGATTCCTGTGCCTCCCGGGCGCCTTTGGCAGTATTGAAGTATGCTTACATATTGCCTGGACCATCGAGTCGCTAACAGTGCTTAGAAATTCAAAGTCCAACTCGCTCCGTTGGTCAAAGAACTGGAGAGCGATAATTCTGCCTCGTTCCACTTTCTTCAGGGCCCTTATGAAGTCGCACCTCCCGAAGGTTATGAGGATTTCTTTGGCGGACCACCTTACTATCGCTTCATTGTGCCTTCAGACTCTGGTGCAGACACCACAGATGTCATAGAACGCATCCGTGATTTCCCGCGGCTGGAGACTCCAGAAATGACTATGCGTGAGCTCATGACTTACGGAGTTGCCAAGACAGACGAAAGCGCGCAACGTACGCTCGACTATATCTACGACGTCATAGAAAAAGAAGGGCCTTTCGATGGTATCATAGGCTACTCTGAAGGAGCCACCATAGCCGGTACTATGGTACTCCATGAACAAATGCGAAACGAGCTCGAAGGAAGAGAGCCTATGTTCAAATGTGCCCTGTTCTTTGGTGGCTGGCCTCCAATGACTCCAACGTTGGATGGATTTGTGCTTTCTGATGACAGCGATCTCATGATTCAGATTCCGACGACACATATTAGTGAGTTCGTTGCACGATTAGTATTTGGGCTAGGTACAATCAGATCCTAACTTCTACAGTTGGTTCGTTAGACCCCTACTTGCATGGAAATATCGCACTGTACAACGTGTGCGATCCCGATTCAGCATTCATTTTTGATCATGCCAAGGGACATACGCTGCCTCGCGATAAATCTATGATCAAAGAGCTAAGCGACACAGTACGTCGCATGATAGAGGAAGCCGTTGGAACTCACTCTCCGGCATAGTTCGTAGTCCTACAGAGTATTTGGGCGTATGAATCCAAGATAATTTTGATCTTATCACACTTTCCAACTCACCTCAGGAACCCCACGCTCAAGTTCGGCATGTGAACGGTGCCATATATGGATAAGCTTTAATAAAGAAAGCCAACACTGCAGCAAGACGCGGAATGTAGCGCACGGACTAGGATGCGTTTGGTAGCATATCTGCCAAAACCGGCTCCTTGGGTTTGGTCGATAGGATGCGCTAAACTAACAAACAGACATGCCGGATTGGACAAAGATATGCACAAATGTGTAGTCATCGTGGTACACAGCCCAACGTCTTCGGGATGTAGCACTGGTTCACTTATCCTGCAAGGAGTACACTCCTAGAGGGTATCACAAGCCAGATTAATCTCCAGCCACTGAGTCAGTTCCCACGCATTCTTCTTGGACGCAACTTTCACGGCTGAGCGCTGTTCCTTCGATACTTCCTTTTTCGAAGTGTCGGCAATGTCTTCCACGATGGCTTTTATGTCGCGTTTTCTACACTGGCCCTGGATGCCAAAGAAATTGCTCGCCCCTACAAAGACACTGAGAGCAAATGCGGTCCTCCTTCTTGTAAGCATTCACTAACAGGTGTTACAAACTACGAGAGGCGCTCACTCTGACCAAGAGGATTCTATCATACGCAACATCGAGAGATCGCGTGTTGCTCACTGCCTCAATCTTAGCATCAATCTGCGCAGGAGCGACTCTTCCTCTGATGAACCTCGTCTTTGGTCGGTTTGCACTCAGTATTCCATCGCAATTGCTTATCAAACCACAGCGCAGCTGGTGAAGAGTTTCAGTTCTCTGAAATTGACGTCAAGTGACGACGCCATTACTGCGTTCATGTCAATCATCAACAAATATGTGTGAGTTTACACCACCTTCGAGAATTACTACCAGCTGAACAATATTCAACAGGATATACATTGTATATCTGTTCATTGGGCGCCTGATGCTGTCATACATTGCTACGGTAGGGAACTTCAAAATTTGAATGAAACATACTGAAAACTTACAGATCGGCTTTCGCGTCACCAGTCTACGAATTTCCGCTAATGTACGACTTCACTATATGCGCGAACTCTTTCGCTTACCAATATCAACATTGGATGCCCTTCCACCTGGGCAAACCACAGCCATAATTACGGTTACTGCAAACATTCTGCAGCTCGGGATTTCCGAGAGGCTCTCTTCACTGATTCAGGGGACCGTTGTAATCACTCTTGCGTTGATCATCGGTTGCTGTTTCAGTTGGGAGCTGACATTGGTGACCTCGAGCGGACTAATTGGCATTACTATCTGGTATTCAATCTTCACACCTTTGGTAACAAAGAAACATGCTGAAGTCCAGAAACTCGAACGTGAAGCTGCAGGATTTGCAGCTGATGCATTATCGGGTATCAAAATGATCGCAGCATGTAGAGCCGAAGAGAAGATATCTCAAAGCTATGGCAGAATGGTTGAGGAGATGGGAAACACTACTCGTGGGCTGTCACCTATCTTGGCCTTGCAACATGCTCCTGGTACGTCTGAACACGTTTCAGATCTCCATAATAGGCTAATTATAGATAGTTTTCTTTACGATATATGCGACTTTTGCACTCTGTTTCTGGTTTGCTGTGAAACTCTATCTCGAATTGGAGTTTGCTAATGTCGAGACTTTGGTCGTGTAAGCCCCAAGTCCGAATGAGCCAGTGATCTGCGCTGACTGACTACAGCGTTCTCATGTCAATCATGACAATACTTGCTCACATATCTTCCATCTCCGTTCCTCTCACAGCTGTGGTAAATTCACTCACAGCGGCTGCTGTATTCTTCTCCATCATCGATGCACCAAAATTCAGTTCTTCGGGAATTAGCGGAGACGCTGTGAGTTTAGAGGCAGACATAATCATGGAGAACATCAACTTCGCTTACCCGACCCGTCACGATGTCAAAATTCTGAACAGTCTGAGCATGAGAATAGCTTCCGGGAAGAAGACTGCTATTGTCGGGCCTAGTGGATCTGGAAAGAGCACACTGGTTGCTCTCATTGAACGTTGGTATGAATTAGATGAGGCAGATCCTGTCGCCAGCTATTTGCGTAACGGTGCTGTTAAAATTGGTTCCTCAGAACTCAAAGATATCGATTTATTCTGGTGGCGGGCTCAAATTGGTATCGTGCAACAGGACCTCTTCCTCTTCGACGACACTGTTTTCAACAACATTGCTTTTGGGCTGATTGGCACCGCATGGGAGTCTGCATCTGCAGAGGTCAAAGAAAAATTAGTCGTTCAGGCTTGCAAAGAAGCTTACGCTCACGAGTTCATTTGTCTACTGCCTGAGGTTTGTACCGGCGTGCGATTGTAGCCAAAGAACCAGCTGACACGGTAGTCCAGGGCTACCGGACTCCTGTCGGCGAAAGAGGCTTACGATTCAGTGGAGGCCAACGGCAAAGAATCGCTATCGCAAGAGCCATCGTACGCCAACCAAATATTCTCATATTCGATGAAGCTACGAGCGCGCTTGATGCGACGAGCGAAAAGATTGTGCAAGCAGCGTTTGACCGCGTGGCCAAGGACCGCACTACAATTGTCATTGCTCACAGACTATCTACTATCTTTGATGCAGATAGTATCGCCGTTATGAACAAAGGAAGAATTGTTCAGCAAGAGAGACATGCCGAGCTCATGAAAACCAGACATGGGGCATACTATAACCTTGTTCTCTCACAAGCATTGGCCACAGAATCAACAGATTTGTTCAATCGTCGCGGAGTCATGATTGGCAATGCACGCACCTCGAAGCGCCAGGCTGCTATAATAGAGAAGGAGAGTTACGAGACACTGGTCGAGTCTGGGACCACCGCCGCAGAATCAATTCCTGATACAGCCCCACTAACATTTCACAACAATGGGAAACACCGAAGTCTATTCCTGTTGATATCGGAGCAGAGACAGAATTGGGTCGGCTACATCGTAATGGTTGTAGCTGCAATGTGTGCAGCAGGTATGTCAAAGACTAGCAAAACTACTGAGAACCCTCTAACTGCGCGAATAGCAAGTAACCCGTTGCAAGCATATCTCTTCGGGAGACTTATATCATCGTTTGCTTATCGGTCGGAGGCCTTGCGAGTTTCAACGAGTTTTCTATGCATCGTACTCCTTGTCGTGGCTGTCGGTGTAGGAGTCAGCTATTTTACACTTGGTTGGGTGTCGAACGAAGTGACTGTAGTAAGTACTGTATCATTCCAGTATTGAGGTAGATCCCTAACAAATTTAGTATACGGTCACTTCTTACTGCAAGGAGTACTTCACGAACATGATCAACAAGCAGCTTTCATACTTCGACCACAGCAACAACTCAGTCGGTCTTCTCAGCGGCCGACTCGCAACAGATACAGCACAGCTGCAACAGCTCCTAGGTATGAATATGGCCATGGTGTTCATATCCATATTTGGACTTATCGGATGTATTATCATCGCCGAAGTTTTCCATTGGAAATTTGCCCTTATGGTCATAGGGCCGTCTCTGCCCATAATCCTTGCAGGCGGTTGGTATCGCGTGCGACACGAACTCAAGTTCGAATCGAGGAACAACATCGTGTTTGCAGAAAGCGCAAAATTCGCGACAGAAGCAATCAGTGCTATCCGCACAGTTGCGAGTCTGACACTTGAGCGCTCTGTCTGCGAGAAGTATGAGACCCTACTCGAAGATCACATAACAGAGTCGTGGAAAGAGGCCAGGATTTCTTGTTTAGTGTTTGCGGCAAGTGATAGTCTGGTTTTGCTCTGTATGTCATTTGCTCTATGGTAAGGGAATTCATCGCATGCGAATTCTAGTTGCTCACGTGTGCGCAGGTATGGAGGTACTCTCATGTCGAAAGCTGAACTCCAACCATATCCATTCCTGGTAGTATACCTTGCGATAATCCAGGGAAGTCTGACCGCAGGCCAGTGGATCAGTTTCGGACCAAGTGAGTTCATATTTGATCTTCTTACCGACCACGCGGCTAATCTAAGCAGACTTTGCACAAGTATCGGCTGCTGCCAATCGTATACAGTCGATGCGCGAAGATGACTCTCAGAAAGCAGCCAAGTCTTGGACTCATCTGAAAGGCTTCTCTCGATGGAGACTACCCTCGCAACTTCTTTGGAGAGGTGCCGACATAAGACTCGAGAACGTTTGGTTCACATATCCAACGCGTGATGTTCCTGTTTTGCGGGGCCTCAATATACATGTGAGACACGGTCAGTACGCAGCAATTGTCGGAGCTAGTGGTTCCGGTAAGACTACCGTCATTAGCCTGCTCGAGCGATTTTACGAGCCCGATCGTGGACTAATCATGTACAATGGAGATCCAATCACCTCCATGCCCCTAAAGGAGCTGAGGGGTCACATGAGCTTGGTTGCACAGGAGCCATTCTTGTTACATGGCACCATCAGAGATAACATCTTGCTTGGAATCAAAGCAAATGCTATTGCCAGCTCAGCAGTTGATCAAGCTTGTCGGGATGCAGGCCTCGATGACTTCATTTCGTCTTTAACAGACGGATATGATACTGATATAGGCACCGGAGGAGTATTGTTATCAGGCGGGCAGAAGCAGAGGATATCAATCGCGCGTGCGCTTATTCGCGACCCAGACGTTCTACTATTGGACGAAGCGACCAGCAGTCTCGATTCTGAGACAGAAAAGGAGATCCAAAAGGTTCTAGAGCAGGCTGGAAGAGGAAGAACCACTATTGTGGTTGCTCATCGCCTTGCTACCATACAGAAGGCGGATGTGATTTTCGTCATGCATCAAGGCAGGGTCGTGGAAAGTGGTGACCATCAAAGCCTGACCAAACGGAAGAAGGCGTACTGGCAAATGTGTCAGGCACAAATTTTCAACGAATAGAGTTTGGAGGGATTGTTCAAACAGGTTCTGTAGGCTCAAATCAAATCTTAGTACATCATCTTAGACAATCTGCTCCAGTTTTCTGCAACGGTGTCATCGTAACGCTAAGTTGATGGTGATATCCAAAATGATAGCTGAGCACCAGAAGTATGATAAATCAACCCAGCAAAGGACCATTATATATCATGCCAGTTGTTACGCGTCTTGTCATATGGTCGACGCATCGGCAAATGAAGGACATCAACATGAAGTCTTCTTTTACAGAGACCGAAGCAAATTTGATATCATCGCAGCACTGACCCGATCTGATAATTTGAAATAATGAGCCCATTATAGACATTATTCTTGTAGATCGGGCCTGCAAGAGGTCAGCCTTATTCGGAGTCCGCGATGTGATGATGGTTCCAGTACACCATCTACACGCCCCTTGCATCAATGCTTTCCTTTCATATTTGAGAAGAATGCATTGGTCCCTTGCATGATAGGCTGAGCAGAGATTGAACAGCTATCCAGGAGGGTATTCAATAAGAGTAACGCTCCGGTCTTTCAATCATTAGTCGCCTTTTTTGAGGTTCGCTACGCGGCCATTACACTCATTTGAAACCCAAATGGCATCTTGGCTATTGTCCGCGGCTTTTGCACTCTTTTATTTCCAATCAGTTATTGCCATACCAAATTGTCCAATCTATGGACCTGAATTCCCTTCACCACAAAGGCTATCGCAGCATCCGAGATGGCAGCAAGCTATGACCAATTTGAGTGCCGCCTTCGACTATATGAACGCCAATGTAACTGGAAGTCAGCTCTCTTATTCTGTGCAAATATTTTCAACGAACACTGGAGGAGGTGTTATCGCGCAGCGACACTGGACGGCTACTGACCTCCCGCCCAATACCGAAGGCGTCAAAGAAGTGAACGGAGACACTGTATATCGCATTGGCAGCGTCTCTAAGATCTTTGCTGTCTTAGCGTTCTTGGCCGAGGTTGGGGACAGGGATTGGAACACCCCAATCACTGAGTTCATTCCAGAACTAGCACGGTATTCTCGTCAGGCATTATTACAACCCTTGGATGATACTCGAAGGACAGACTGGGGTGACGTCACAATTGGTGCTCTGGCATCCCAGGTATCTGGTATCGGGAGAGACTGTACAAGCTTCACTGCAAACTTCAAACGAGACATGGAAAGCTGACTGGTGATCAGATGGAGTCCTTGGGGAGCTGACTCAAACGCCGAATATTTCAATCATCTGGAAGCCAAGCTTCCCCGCCTTGCAAAGAAATTCTCTACAACCTTGTGGAGCCTGGCCTCTGTGTAACCGACAAGGTATTGCGCCATCAAATTGCTAAGGGTAGTATCCTAACGCGAGACAGAGTTTTTCGAGGGCATTGAGTCCATGTATCCTTCGTTCTTGCCTTGGCAGACCGCCAGCTACTCCAACATCGGCTATCAGCTGCTGTCTTACGCGCTCGAATCTATGACGAATAAGACATTCGTTGACATATTGTATGATCGAGTCATAAAACCACTTGATCTGAAGAACACTTATTACGAGAACGCTCCGACTTCAGTTGGCATCATTCCGACTGATCCAGTTGAGGACTATTGGTGGGTCAATCTGGGACAAGCTGGACCGTAAGTATGAGACGAATCTCATATTCAACAGTTACTGATGATTTACAGAGGTGGGAACATGTACTCGTCAGCGAACGACATCTCCAAGCTTGGACAAGCCATTCTCTCTTCGAGGCTGATCAAGCCAGCTCTGACTCGGCGTTGGCTCAATCCAGTCACCTTCGTTTCTGATCTTTCAGCCTCAGTCGGGGCACCCTGGGGTGTCCGTCGTATCCCGCTGGATCCTGTCGACCAGCCTTTCAGGTCTTTGAGTGTATACACTAAAGCTGGAACGTTCCGCAGATATACAGCTTTTCTAACTCTACTGAAAGAGTACAACCTCGGTTTTACAATCATGATGGCTGGTAAATCTATGGTCAGCAACTTCATGATTGCGGATACGCTGGGTGCAGCTTTGATTCCAGCCTATGATGCTGTGGCTCGAGACGAGGCAGACCAGACATACAGTGGCATCTATGTCAGTTACGGGCCGAATGCCATGCCAAACTCGACAATGATCATATCGACTGACCCAAAGAAACCTGGTCTGGGAGTGTCTTCGTGGACGTCTAATGGCACAGACATGGTTCAGACCGCCATACAGTTTCAAATTGGCTCCAATGGTACAGCTCTAAGGGCTGAGGCACGTCTATACTATACCCAGCTTGAGACGAGGGCAAAGAATGGCGAAAAGAGACAAGCTTGGAAAGCTGTATTCGAAGATACTGGTGGACCAAATGTGCAGGGTCCGTTGCTTTTTTCTACAGTATGTGGCTCATGGGTAGGTCTTACGGGAGTAACATACGACGCTTTGCCGCTGGACGAATTCCTCTTCGATTTCGATGCGAACGGTACGGTAGTCAGCGTAACCAACCTTGCGCTTCGATCAACATTGTACAAAGTAGACTTAAGGAAGACTGTAAGGCAACTCACAGATTTGTGTGATGGTGTCTGTAAACAGCTTGTGTAGGATAAACCTAGTCGTATAAGTCTTTCACGACAAATTGCCAGGAGTCGAGAAGTAATGTTATCCTCCTGTACGATCAAATCATCTTGTAAGTAAAAAATTGTACATGTGTTGGCGGACAAAATTACTTCGATAAGATAATTGATTGTAAGTTCTATGGATGATTTACCTCCGACGTCATTGCTACGCATCGTCTCGAAACAGAAAGACTACTTAGCCGGATACAACAAAACCGTATACGCCTACCCGACGTCTTTCTGAAACCATGCCAAACGTTATAGAAGACCTCGATACATGATTAGCAACAGTTCTCATTTCTTTTGTAGTGTTCGTTTGTCGTGGGATTGCCTTGATGAGTTTTGCGTGTTATTTCCGCCGTTAATCATCCAGCACACACAACCTAGCAAACACGCTACTGCAGGTACGATCCGAACCTTACGCGTCCAGAACCTACCCGCATCATAGACGTTGGATAAAACCATCCAATTTCAAATTGTGCCTTGCATTCGGGTCTTTTGCCTGTCAGCGATTGTGACATCACAGCAAAGCTCATAAAGCTGGCTGTGACCTCCGTTTTTTTAAGTCACTGCTTCTAACGCCCAACACTCAACAGTTTGTACAATACACAGCTTTTCGTAAGACACAAGCATCATGCGGTCGATAGTAGCGTTAGTGTCTGCTCTACTGACACTAGTTTCCGCGCAAGTCACCTTTCAGAACTCTTCGCAAACAATTTTTCGTGTCGATTCGGGTTCATATGGTCCCGAGCTGGAAGAAGTACACTACTACTACGAACAATGGCCGATTGGCATTGCGGTGTCCTCCAAAGGTCGGATCTTTGCATCATACACCCGGGGAAATTATTCATTCACCTTGGGCGAGACTGTCAACAAGACAGCTGAACGCGCATACCCATCTTCAGGTCTCAATCTTCCCGTCAGCCAGCTAAACACGACATGGAACGGTATAATGTTTGGTAGCAGCAACACTACTGGTCTCATATCTGTTCAAGCTCTGTATATCACCCCAGCGACGAACCTAAGGCCTGAAACATTGTGGGTAGTTGATACAGGTCGACCTACCATTATGGACTCAAGTGGTGCACCGACCATGCCATACGCGCAGCCTGGTGGACCCAAGATCGTCGGTATCAATCTCCCTAATGACACTGTATATGCAACATACACGTTCCCAGCGTCTGTACATTACCCTGACTCGTACATGAATGATATTCGATTCGACCTTCGCACCAATGTTACCCTATCGGGACAAGGAGTAGCATACATTGTCGACAGCAGCGACGAGGGGCGCCCAGGTTTCATCATACCCGACCTCGGTACAGGTGAGAGCTGGAGGCGGCTCACGCAACATCCCAGTGTTCTTCGGGTGAACAGTGATGTGCCCAGCTATCAAGGCAAGCCATTTTACCAGAAGACAATGGTCATCCCGATCCAGACACTTCGCGAGGGTCTTGATGGCATACAGATCTCACCAGACGGTTCAACGGTCTACTATTCTGCCCTCACCAGCAGCTATCTCTATAGCGTTCCCACTGCAAATCTGCTTGCTGCCCCCTCTGATCCACTTGTCGAGATCGCAGCTGCAAACAATATCGCCAACCATGGTCAGCGGGGTGGCAACGCAAATGGCTTCGAGGGTGACTCCAACGGATTGATCTACCAACTTATCCCCGAACACAATGCCATTTATTATTACGACCCACACGATCTACAGACGCATCCATTCGTTAGAGATCCTCGAATCATTTGGCCCGACGGAGCCGAGTATCGCGGCTGATGGGTACATGTATATCAACATCAACCAGCTGCCCTACCAGCCGATGTGGAACAATGGCACAGATCTAAGGGCGTGGCCAGGAGCAGTTCTGAGGTGCAAGCTTCCAGGAGACGGAAGAAAGATACTAACTCTTGCGTGAGTGGCTTTTCTTCAGAAGCGCGAGTGTACAGATCGAGCCATTCTGGAAAACAGCATCAAGAGCTATTCAGTGCTTTCAAATATCATGCCATCTAAACTAGGCCTGTCAAGTATCACTTTCACACTGCCTCTCGATGTGTCCGACCTGCACAAGCGCCTATAATACCGTGCGTGGTGTGTTGACTGTTTGCTTGTGTGTACTATCACAATCCCTCTACGATACCTCCACCTTCCATGCCACTATCTTTGTGATGGCTAAGTGTTCATCGCTCGCCGTGGAACGCCTATCCGACTCCCCGCCTCCACCCAGTTTTGTGAGCTCGAGCTCGTCGCCGGATCGATCCTTTCCAAATAAGACTTTCCGGTCACTGCAGCTCTCATCTATATCCTTGCATAGTCTTGTATGCAGTTCCATTGTGTAACGCCTAGTGCGGTTTGTGCTTTGCGAGCCGATTGTGGAGGGGTATGTGTGTTGCTGGGCGTTCGTTTCATCCGGCGTCCCCAGTGTTGGAATACAGCAGCTGATTAGATGTTTGATCGTAGGACCGCATGTTCCGATGATAGCAAGACCGGTTTCAATGTTCGATAGTGTGTAGCTGACTTCGTACGTGGGATCGGCCTTGGCTTTGCCGATAACGAATACTTTGACCAAAACGCTTGTCCGTACTGCACCGATGATGGTCACCGCAACTCCGAAGGACAAGAAAGCAATAACCATGATTTTGCGACCGAAAGGCATCTTGAGGTCGTGAAGGATTCATGTCGGCATGATCAGTATGAGTAAATCAGTCGCTAGGACGATTGTCGAAGTACTGACAACATAGGCACCCCGGTTTAGCCACTTCCCTGGTATGGCATCATCCCAGTATTTTGGAACTGGGTTGAATTGTAGCATACAAACGAGAGGTGTAGCGATGGCGAAACAACCATTGATGAATAAGGTTGCCCATAAGCACTGGTTGATCCATTTGTTGGGTGATCTTAGTTTGATCAATGTATAGAGAAATGATACCTTCACGAGTGCTAGAATCGGATTGTATATGCATGAGTTTGCGTAATTCCACTACAACAGGCTGTCAGTCTCACGATGAACCAATAGAAGTGTACTTGGCATACCTTCTTCACCTCGATCTGATGTACAGCGCTCTTTGGGATGTTGTGTTTGTGGTAGCCATAGTAGGAAGTGATGATATCTGTATAAGTCTCAAATCAGTTTTGCTCATACCGGTCATAATGAAACCTCTCACATCCAGATGTTGTGAACGACAAGATTAAGTTTAGAGCCTGTGACTCGCATAAATTCGTCAGTGGGTCTCTTAATGCTCTGTGTGGTAGAATTCCCGTTGCGAGTGCTAGGAGAACATCTTCTGCGACAGAATTGAGTCAGCTTCGTTGTGAGATACAGGGCACTTTCGATCCTTACCGATACCAAGCAGTCTTTGTTTAGTTCGCATCCAGATTCGAATGGACACAAGTGCAACGCATACGACACTGGGAAATATGGCCAGAAGGAGGTTGACTGGTTGTAGGCCGTTGCTGACCATTGTGTTATGATGCACGTTGAAATTGACGAGGTTGAAATCAAGCTTTGAGCTAACAGCAGTCAACTCTGAGTAATGCTCAGGGGCGACAAGAGTATAAGGCCCAGGAAGAATCCCACGGTTCACTCTTCTATGGGTTCTTCCTTGAAACGGACCGTACGAATATTATTTGCACAATACGGCGTAGGTTCACTTGCGGCACATGCTACACGGCATCACGATCCTGCAATTCTTCATCCCAGATAATCCTTACACATTGCAGGTCCAGGTTCCCGGTAATGTCACTGGAACGGAATCTCCGGGACCGGGATCGTCGCAAAATCAGTTCACCGACTCTTGTATAAACTCTAAAAAAGCAGTAGAGCGTGATGTAAGACTGATGGTTCCTCGCAATGTGCAATTGCAAAAAGTATGTGAACATAATCATCCTCGTACTTGTGATCATGCCTGTCAATCACCAACCTTCACATCAGAGTATTAGCCCCGTGGAAATAATTGATTTGCAAACTGGATCCTGTTGGCTTTGAAGCCGTGTTCCGGATCCATCACGTCCGTGGAGCTCTTGTTACCGTCGTTTCCTGCTTTGATAATCATGACCGTCTTTGGCAAAAGTTTGCCTTCGTTATCTTCGGTCAAATATCTCGATGTGAGATAATTGCGAAATCCATTAACAAGTATGCAACTGAACAATAGTAAGTTAGGATTGGCTAAGGATTGCTGTGCCGTAGACTCACGTCCAAGAGCCCCACACCACATCCTTCGAAGGCACGACCCACTTTTGCAGCCAACTAGCGATAAGCTGCGCTTTCGCTAAGTGCTGCGATGCGAATACCGCCCGCAGCTTTTTGAGGGGTTTCTTTGATTGGTGAAGTGAAAACTGAGCTTCTGTGCATTGTAGGCCAAGAATAAAGAAGTAAGACAAATGCCGCTATCGCGTGTGCGCACTGCGACTTCCTCCATCGCGAATCAGCTCCGAATATTTAGCCTGCGCCGCGGCTAAAACACCACTAGATATCCATGATCATACCAGCATTATCTGACCGCTTGCATTGGCATCCTCGACTCATGCTGCATTGGACGCTCTCGAACAATCCTACGGACATGGATGCGCACACTGAGCGGCAAACTACTCAATTTAAAGGAGAGCAGCTGTTCAACAGAGCGAATCCAAAGTCATCCACTTCCATCATGACTGTGCACAGCTACGCGTTGCTATTGCTTGCGTGCGCCACTGTTGGTACTTCTGCCAAACCAGTGATACCTCGCGACGCCGTAGCTACAAGTGACTCGATCGCTCCTGCTGCCACCACAGTTCCATCAGATTCATCTGCTGGTGTCGATCTGTTTGAAAGCGAGACATTGCAGCTGACTGAACAGAAGTTGAACGAGATCGATGCACAGACAAACGCCACCGATGTGGTTGCTCTAGTCGGCTTCGAAAACAGCATAGATTCATCTACAGCTAAACTGTCGCGTCGCAGTGGTGTATGCAAGAGCTTCCCAGAAGACTCGAACTACCCAAAGCCATTAGTTTGGTCGATACTCGATCTCTTGCTCGGAGGAGCACTCATCAAAACTACACCTGTCGCGGCACCTTGCTACAAGAGCTCGGGAGTCTACAATGAAACCAAGTGCGCCGACATTTCGAGCAGATTCACCAAAGCTGACCTACAGTAAGTCGATTCCGAGCTTATGCAACTACTGCGAGCTGACAATTCCGAAGTACGAGCGATCCCACTTCCATGATGTGGCCATTGTTCCAAGGCCGTACATGTATGCCCACCGACGATCCTGCCAGCACCTGTACACTGGGTGGTTATGCTTCCTACTCTGTCAATGTCAGTAACGTGGCTCATATTCAGCTGGGTGTCAACTTTGCTCGCAATCTCAACTTGCGCTTGGTTGTCAAGAACACTGGACATGATTATATTGGCAAATCCAGTGGTGCTGGTGCGCTCAACATCTGGACCCACAATCTGAAGTCCATCAGGTTCATCAAAAACTTCAAGAATGATGATTACAGTGGCCCTGCTTTCAAGGCTGAAGCCGGTGTTCAGGGTTTTGAGATTCTCGAAGCAGCCCGTGAGAACGATGTAACCATTCTTACAGGTATCTGCGAAACTGTGGGATGGGCAGGTGGCTATCTTGCGGGTGGTAAGTAATCTTGACCAGATTTATCATTCATGCTGATATTTGGCAGGTGGACACTCCCCTCTGGCGTCGATTTATGGAATGGCGGCCGATCAAGTTCTAGCGTACGAGGTCGTTACCGCTGATGGCCGGTTTGTGACAGCATCAAACAAAGTCAATTCCGACCTCTTCTGGGCTCTCCGTGGAGGAGGCGGATCGAGCTACGGTATTGTCACTTCAGTCATCGCAAAGGCGTACCCAAGGATCAAGGTCACCAAATCAACCTTCTCCTTCCAGGCAGCACCCGAGAATTCTGTGAACTTCTGGAAAGGACTTAACGCATTCTTCAAGCGCTTTCCCACCTTCACCGATGCCGGTACCTACTCCTTTTTCCGTATCTGGAATTACGGCACATATCTAGAATTTTCCATGGAACCGTTCTTTGCCCCCAACCACACCCTTGAGTCATTTAACAACCTCACCAAGCCATTCTTTGACGACTTGAAAGCACTCAAAATCTCCGTAAACCCTAATACAACTTTCTACGAAGATTTCTATTCTGCCAATAAAGGCTCCTGGGGTGCAGACACTTTAGGTGTGGTCAGCATTCGGCAAGCGAGCCGCCTCTTCCCTAAGAGTCTTTGGTCAACTCCTGAGAAATTCAATGCATTTTTCGGGACTATAAAAAACACCGTAATGTCCGGTGGCAGTGTCATAGGCTACCACATGGCACCTGGCAATCCATTGAACGTAGATAATGCGGTCAACGAAGCCTGGCGAAACACGCAATCCTTTCTCATCACAGCGAACCGAGTTCCTGAAAATGCGACGCCGGCGCAATTGAAGAACGCCTCGGACCACCTCACCTTCGACATGATGCAGCCATGGCGTGACATCGCTCCCTATTCTACGGGAGGTGGAGTCTACCTCAACGAAGCTGATATCCAGGAGCCAGACTGGCAGAATGACTTCTACGGCGCAAATCACTACCCTAAGCTGCTTGCCATTAAGCAGAAGTGGGATCCAAGGGGCGTATTTTATGCGACTACAGCAGTTGGTAGCGAGGCTTGGGAGATTAGGGATGGGGAGCAAGGATTGCAGACCCAGAATGGGCGGTTGTGTCATGTGTAGTGAACAGATCTGCGATAAAGTAGGAATGCTCGGCATTGATATTCCGAAGCTTTGTTGCATCGGGGCGTTACATACTATACCGAGATCTCGTATTAATCTTTGACTCGCGAAGCCGATAGGATGAGCCGGACATACCAGCAAATTCCACATGCACATACGTGACGGGAACGTCATCCCGACCCGACGCAAATTTATGATCCAACCCAGAAGTGCACATTGTTGAGAAGGAGCACCTCACCTCCCGGCTGTAGCAGCATTATTGTTCACCGTCCCAATTGGGACTAGTGTATTGTCACTTAGGCATCACCACTCCATAGCTACAATTATCACTCTTATTACCCACTCCATTTATCACACATGGTCTGGGGTGGAGGATAGGGAATCTTGGATCCGGATACAACATGCAGATGCGCAGAGCTACGTTTGACTGACTGACCGACCAATTAATGGCACCAAGAATTTGAACAACATTGAAGGTCACATCTAGGGATGCCACTGGTGGTAGAGCTGTCCGGCTGATAATAACTTGAGGAATGGCTATAACCTTGCACGTCCCTTAAGAGTTGGAAGTCGCACCTGCAGATAAGGATTTCCAATATCGGTAGCCACACCTTTGCCTGATATTTATTCAGAGTTATTTGAGGATTTGGAGCTATCAGAGTCTCCTCAAAGTTTTTCTTACTCGCTTGCCTTTCCTTCCCTCTTCTCTGACGAAGCTCGCCGTACCCAGCTCCTGACTCCCTCGCGACTATGGCCCCCTACGTTTTGACACCCACATCGGAGATGGGTCCTGATTATTTGCAAGCAGATCAAGTGTCATCTGGAGGTGGTGGAACCACGTCCATCTCCTTATCATCTGCAGATCTCACAAGCGGTAATGAGGCTCTCAGCGCGGCGATCAATCAAGGTGTCGCTGACGCCTCAGACTCTCCAGTACCGTCTTCAGAAGCTGAGTATAAGGATGCCTATATCGATGGCTATAAAGACGGATACACGGTTGCACACGTGGAACTAAAGCACCAGCCAATCGCCATCATTGGCATGTCATGCCGTCTACCAGGAGGTATTAGCACACCAGATGAGTTCTGGGAGCTACTGGCGCGGTGTCGTACTGGCTTCTCGGATATTCCTCCCTCAAGATTCTCCAATAAGCGATTTTTCCATCCTAACCCTGGGAAAAGCGGCTGCACAAACGCGCGTGGCGGGAACTTTCTCACTCAAGACCTGAACGCTTTCGATGCTCCATTTTTTGGCTTCACTCAGCAAGAAGCCCTTACTTTAGATCCACAGCAAAGACTACTGCTGGAATGTACTTTTGAGGTTTTAGAGAATGCGGGTATACCAAAGCACAGCATCGTTGGCCAGGACGTCGGAGTGTTTGTAGGTGGGAGCTTACCGGAGCGCGAGGTCGACTTTTTCAAAGATACAGACACAATCCCAATGCATCAAGCCACAGGTATACGGGCCGATTAAGAGATATTCAGTGAGGAAGAAATGCTGACATGATGTAGGCTGCGCCATGGCTATGCAATCAAATCGAATCTCCCACTTTTTCGACCTCCGAGGCCCCAGCTACACAGTCGACACAGCTTGTTCTGCAAGTCTAGTTGCGTTACACAACGCCTGTCAAAGCTTGCGTACCGGCGAGTCAAGTATAGCGATAGCGGCGGGTGTGCATCTTAACTTATCTCCAGAGTTCTGGATCTCATACTCCATGTCCAGACTTTTTGGAGAAGAAGGGAGATCGTTCGCTTTCGACCGCCGTGGCACAGGCTACGGTCGAGGTGAAGGGTGTGGTATGATCCTGCTCAAGCCACTGGAACAGGCAATCAAGGATAATGATCCGATCCGTGCTGTCATTACAGGGACTGGTCTTAATCAGGACGGTAAAACACCCGGTATCACTATGCCGAACGGGTCGGCACAAGGTTAGTTCAGAACTATTTGTTCTGTTTGGAGTTAATCGGTATACAGAGACACTTATTCGCTCGATCTATAGCAACGGTGGCATGGACCCTCGAGATACTGGATACGTCGAAGCACACGGCACTGGTACTCGCGTTGGTGATCCGATTGAGGTCCATGTCATACAGAAGGTGTTTGGAGAAGGAAGAAATAAGCGCAAGCCTTTGTTCATCGGATCTGTCAAGTCAAATATTGGTCACCTGGAAGCAGCTGCAGGTGAGATCATTGTCCCTTTGACATTCGCCAATCATCTTGACCTTGACTGATATAATCAGGTATCGCCGGTGTGATCAAGACTGCATTGATGCTGGAACGCGGCTTCATCCTCCCCAACTATGATTTCAAGTACCCCAACGAGAACATTCCGTTCGACGAATGGGGTCTGAAAGTTGCGACGCGCCAGCAGCCTTGGCCATACGGCAAGAAATGGGCCAGCGTGAATGGTTTTGGATTCGGAGGAACCAATGGCCACGTCGTGGTAAGTGCCGCACATGTAATACTAGTTCTATGGAAATTACTAATCTATTGCATCCCAGATGACAAGAGGTCCGCTCGAACGTAAAACGATAAAGGAAGAGATCGACACGAAAGCATCCGAACTTCTTTTCGTTATTTCTGCCAACGATAAAATAAGCGCTGAGAAGACTATGCAGGGCCTCGGGGTCTACCTCGAACAGCGTCCAGAGGTCTTTCAAAACGATCTCTTAGGCAATCTTGCTTATACACTGGGTCAGCGCAGGTCGTTCCACCCATGGCGTATTGCTGTCACTGCATCTACTGCTGCCGAACTCGTGGAGACACTATCCAATGGCAAGATCACACCATGCAAGCAGGACGCCGAGGCGCTTCGCATGGGATGGATATTTACTGGGCAAGGAGCCCAATGGTGGGCCATGGGTAGGGAACTGTACCAGCAATACCCGGTGTACGCCTCGGCTATCGAGCGTGCCGATGCCCATTTGATCTCCTTCGGCGCCAAGTTTTCTCTGCTGCAAGAGCTTGCAAAAGAAGAAGACACGACTCAGATCAACGCCGCTTATTTGTCCCAACCTACATGTACCGCGGTTCAATTGGCGCTTGTCAATCTTCTGATATCATGGGGCCTTCAGCCTGCTGCCGTGGTAGGACACTCTTCGGGTGAGATTGGAGCGGCTTATGCAGCAGGTTTTATCACGTTCGAAGATGCCATGACAATCGCTTACCATCGAGGCCGCCTTGTGCCCATCTTGAAGGAGACATATCCCTCACTCAATGGATGCATGATGGCCGTGGGAGCCGGTAAAAGTCAGGTAGTGCCCCTACTCGATCAAGTATGCCCGTCACTTGGACAAGCTAAGATCGCTTGCATCAACAGCCCCGCCAGTATCACCATTTCTGGGGACGAGCCAGCCGTCACAGAGCTGCAGAAGCTGCTCGAGGCTGCGTACCCCGGGATTTTTGCAAGGAAATTGCAAGTGGACACGGCCTACCACTCGCACCATATGGATCTGGTTGCTAAGCAATACATGGAGGCTCTACAGGAGCTCAAAGTTCCGGAGCCCTCCAGAGTACGATTCTTCTCTTCGCTGCTTGGAAGCGTCGTAGACAGTCAAGATCTCGATAGATCATACTGGGTACAGAACTTGACATGCCCTGTTCGATTCGACGAGGCCCTGCAAGGCATGTGTCAGCCATTAAATGAGCACAAAACGGGCGTCAACATGCTCTGCGAGCTCGGCCCGCACGCCGCACTTCAAGGTCCAGTTAAACAAACACTCAAACACATCGGCGGTGCTGCACTCAAAATACCGTACACATCGGCTTTGGCACGAAAGAAGAACGCCGTCACCACTACGCTTGCGATGGCTGGCATGTTGTTCGTCAAGGGTGCAGCTCTCGATATGGGCTCGATCAACTTTCCGACGCAGGACAAGAAGCCACGAGTGCTCGTTGATATGCCACGATACAACTGGAACCACTCTTCTCAGTTCCTCTATGAATCAAGGTTCACCAAACTTCACAAGTACCACGACGCACCACGACACGACATCATCGGAGTCCTGGCTCCGTACTCTAATGAGACTGAGCCCACTTGGAGAAATGTCGTGCGCCTCGACGATCTGCCTTGGCTTCGCCAGTACCAGATGCAAGGCGTTACCATGTTCCCCATCTCGGGTTTCTTGGCAATGGCAGTGGAAGCTGCGGCGCAGAAGGCACTCTCAAGCAAGGCGCCGTGGGACGATATCGAAGTCGAAGATCTCGCGGTGAAGAGTCCAATTATGCTCTCGGAAGAAGAGTTAGAGATGACAATTATCCTAAAGAAGCATGGCGACGGTCCCGACAGCGAAGCCACTCACTCTTTCCTCATCCAGTCTTGGTCTCAGAGCAAGGGCTGGAGCGACAACTGCACAGGTGCCGTCTCGCTTATCTCGACGAAGGACAATGAAGTCGACGGCCAGCGCGGTCGAAAATACAGAAGAGAACACCTGTACTCGAAGAGCGTAGACATTGGCCAAGCAGCCACAGAGTGTACCTCCGCAATCCGGTTGTATACACAACTCTCGAAGATTGGCGTCGATTATGGGGAGTTATTTCAGGGTCTTGAGCAGTGCCGCGCTTCAGTGAACGGGGCGGTTGCGCAGATCGTCAAGACTGACACCTCAAATGAGATGCCTCATCACTACGAGACAGATTACATCCTGCACCCAGCTTTCATGGAGCAACTCGTCTCGCTGTATTGGCCAGTCATAGCTGCTGCCGGGGAGACGAATACGGTCCATCTACCTGCTAGCATCGGCAGGGTGACAGTATCTGCTCGTGCGCTGAGCTGTCCCCAGAAACCTGGTTCTGCTCTCCATGCCGTATGTCGGTCGGAAGCGATGGTCCCGAACAACGGTCCGAACAGGTACGACATGTTCGCTGTAGATGCAGCAGGTGAGCCTATCATAACGATACAAGGCTTGTCTACGTCTCCCATTGTGGAACACGGCTCTGATGCGGAGACGACCGGACCTCAAGAGCTTTGCTATAAGCTAGATTGGGAGCCCGTGCCTGAGGAAGAGGGTGTGAATGAACAAGCACTGCATGGATTCGATGCGGAGATTGTTATCATCCACGGAAAGACCAAGCTTCAATACAAACTGGTGGCCGCTTTGACAGAGCACCTCGAAGCTACACTCGGAACTAGAATCAACTCAGGGACCCTGGAAGATATCGCCCCCATCGCCCAGGGTAAGCTCTGCCTCGTGCTGACCGAGCTGGCCAGTCCTCTGCTCGCCACACTCGATGCCGCGCAGTTCGAGGCATTGAAGATGCTCCTGACGACCGTCCAAGGCGCCTTGTGGGTAGTACAAGGCGCATACCACAGCCCCTCCAACCCAGAAACGAACATGATATCTGGATTCAGCAGGACTCTTCGCTCTGAAGGCACATTAGCAAACTTCGTCACCCTCGACCTCGATCCTCAGGACAGCAGCGACCCGCACCACACCGTCCAGACCATAACGCGCGTGCTGCACATGACCCTTGGCGCCGCTGCAAAAGTCGAAGAGAAAGAGTTCCGCGCTCAAGGCAGGAAGCTGTTCACCCCGCGCGTCCTCGATGACAGCGATCTGAACGCTTTCGTCCACGAACAGGTCCATCCTGCGCCCACGGAACCTGCACGCTTCCGCGACACGGACAGACCGCTGCGTGCCTCTCTCGGCACACCGGGTGCGGTCGAGACGCTTGTATTCCACGACGACGGGAACTTGCGCCATGATCTTCCAGACAGCTGCGTCGACATCGCGGTCAAAGCCGTGGGCATCAGCCCTACAGATCTTGCCAACGGAGCCAGACTCGGCATGGAGTGCAGCGGTACCGTCATAGCGGTTGGATCCATGGTGCTGAACCTGCGCGTTGGAGACCGTGTTGCAGCCATTGTCACTACTGGCTGTCTGTCCAACGTTGCGCGCGTGCAGTCGCAGTTCGTATTCAAAGCCCCAGCGCATATGTCTTTCGAGGCTCTCGCCACCATGCCGGTTGCGTACTGCACCGCGGTATACGCACTGATGAAAGAAGCACGCCTAGCAGAGGGCGAGAGTATCCTCATCCACGATGCAGCAAGTGCGGTGGGACAAGCGGCGCTGACGCTCGCATCGAGAATTGGAGCAAGCGTGTGGGTCACTGTGAAGACTGCCGAAGAGAAAGAGACGATCATGCAGCACTACTCCATCCCACAAGACAGGATCTGGTTCTCTGGAGTGACCTATTTTTCAGAGCGGATCCAGAGCGTGACCAAAGGCGCTGGTGTAGACGTCGTCTTCAACACCCTGACTGACTACCGCATCCTTCGTGCCACATGGGCCAGCATCGCGCAGTTCGGTCAGTTTTTCAATGTCATGGGCGGCCAGCAAACGACTCTTCATGTGCCATCGGCTACGAGCGTAACTGTATACTCGATCGACTTTGCGGCCCTCGCTGCTCACCGGCCGTCTCTTGTCCACCGCACGCTTAGTGATGTGGCGCGTATGGTGCAGTACGGACAACTGCGTCCACTCCTGAACATTGCCTCATACGATGCCGCAGGAACAGTCGCCGCGCTGCAAAACATTTCAGCACTTCAAAGCAACGAAAGAAGCGTCATCGTCTTCTCTGAAGAAGACTATGTCACCGTAGGCCATCTCTCTCCTCCATCTCCCCACCATCAACTAATTCCCCCAAAAGGCCCCGCGTATCGAAAAGCCCTCGACGCTCCTCCGCAAAGACGCCACCTACATCCTCATCGGCGGCACCGGCGGCCTCGGCCGCAGCATAGCCGCTTGGATGGTCTCCAGGGGAGCGCAGCACATCGTCCTGCTCTCACGCAGCGGCACCGTCCGCGGCGCAGCAGCAAAAGAGATCGAAGACCTACGAGCCGCAAGTGCAAACATCCTCGTCCGCAGCTGCGACGTGTCCGACAGAGAGGCGGTAGACGAGCTCATCGACTGCGACTTGTCCTCCCTCCCGCCTATCAGGGGTGTAATCCACGGCGCCATGGTGCTCGACGACGTGCTCTTCGAGTCCATGACCCACGCGCAGTATACCGCAGTCGTGACCAGCAAGCTCCACGGCGCGCAAAACTTCCACGCTGACCTAGCATCCCACAAGAACTCCACTAGCAACCTCGACTTCTTCATCTTGATTTCCTCGGCGGCAGGCGCGGTCGGCAACCGCGGGCAAGCCGCCTACGCCGCCGCCAACACCTTCCTGAACGGATACGCCCAGCACCTGCGCGCCGCGGGCCTCAATGCCAGCTCCCTGGACCTGACGGCCGTCAGCGACGCAGGCTACCTCGCGGCCGACGCCGCCAAAGCGGCCGAAGTGATGCGCAACCTGGGGTCCGACACCATGTGCCTCTCGCAGGTGCTCGCGCTGGTGCACGCGGGCATCGCCGGCAGATTGGAGAGCTGTAACGGCCACCCCATCACGGGGATGCGAATGGGGGTGCAGCAGGGGACGAGGCCGTTCTGGCAGCACGATGCCAAATTCAAACACCTCGTCGCTGCCGCCAACGCCGCTGACTCTGCTTCAAGCAGCGACACCACCGTCGTCCCCTGGTCCGCCAGATTCCGCCAATCCACCTCCCGGGCCGAAGCGCAATCCATCGTCGCCGCAGCGCTGGTCGAAAAGATCGCAGAAGTGCTCTCCATGGAGCAGGCGGAGCTGGACACCGAGCGTAACCTGAGCGCGTACCCGCTCGATAGCCTCACGGCGATCGAGGTGCGCAACTTCATCACGCGCGTGTTCGAGAGCAATCTGCAGGTGCTGGAGTTGCTGGCGAGTGGAAGTATCAGGACGTTGGCGGGGGTGGTGGTGGGGAAGACGAAGGTTGTGCTGCCTGCGTAGATGGGGGAGGGAGGGGGAACTAGCGCAGAGGGAGGAGAAGGTGTTGCTTTTGGCGTTTGGGGATGGTGGGTTGTGCTTGTGCTTTTGTGCTGCGGCAATGTTGTAGGGCAATCAACTGTTTGATTATGTGTTGAGTCCATCGCTGTACGGCATTGTTGTGAGGTTTGTCTGCAAACTACATGACATCGCGCAAACGTAATGAAAGTGCGAGGTTTGAGTAGTTGTGCGCTGCAGGATGGTAAGGGTCTTCGTCAAGCCAACGAGACAGGTTGATCGGCTCCATTGCTGCGTTTTTCTTTCTCGTTTGAGAAACCCCTCCAGACGCCACGCGTGTCTAGCTGGTCGTGGCAAGATGTTGTGGTTCATGTTCAAGGTCGGAAGGTGCAGGTGTGATGTGAGAGTGGCTAGCTTACGTAAGCTGCACAAGACGACGTAAACAGAATTAGAAGGCTCAAAGAATAACATTTGAATCGTAAGCGTTGGGGTATCATAAGTAAAGTCTCACCGTTGCTGCTCCTTCACAGCAGGCTCAATGAATCACAGGTCGTCTATATCGTCGTCTGCATCGTTTGTATTCCTCGCCTTGCTCCTTTTCTTGGCACCGTTCGTGGGAGCAGCCCCGCTGACAGCGCGCTTCCTCCTGACCACCTTCGAACTCGACGTCGACGAGGGCGTGCCGTCGCGGAGGCCGGTGGTCAGATCATCAGGCAGAAATTTCCCACTCCCGGCAGCTTCGCGGATCAGTGACGTAAGAAACTCCTCCACAGCCAGCTGGCTGGCGCTGGCATCCTGCGACGCCCCACTTCTTTCTGAAAACGATGTGTCGGCAAGCGTATCCGGCGCGGCGAGCTTCAGGCGCTCGGCTCCCAGGTGGAAACTATTACATGAGATGCGTGCGATTTGGGTCTTGGGGTGGTGTATGTCGAGGGCGAGATGCTTGGCAATGTAGGTCGCCAAAGCTGTTGTGAAGGGGCTCTGGGGTGAGTGCTTGCCTCTTGCGACGAAGCCTGGCACATCGGCGGCGGCGATAGTGATGTCGATGTGCCTGAGGAGGGTGGTGGTGTTGGGGAAGGCGAGCTGCACGCTGAGCTGGCGGACGACGTCTTGGATTGTCTGCGTGGAGGTGCTGGCGGAGAGGTGGTTGAAGTAGGTCTCCATGCTGCCTGTGATGAAGGCTGGGGGCAGGCGCAGCGGGGCAACGTGTGCATCGAAAGCTGTGCGCAGGTACTGCAGAAAGACGTCGCGGATGGGCCCGGGCATCTTCACGAGCAGCAGCGGCAGCGACGAGAAGCCCGGCGGGGGGTGGGCGGTGGTGTTGGGGGCATGGCGCAGCAGGAGGGCGTTGTAGGACTGCTTCTCGTACTCCAGGCTGACCTCGATGCCGCGCACCTCTGCTGGCTGTGGCAGCTGCGAGCTGTCAGGGTCAGGGTCCTGTAGGTGGATGTGACGGTCGATCCAGGCGTCCTCGTCGCCAAGCAGGTCCCAGCTGCACTCCTCGAGGGGCCCCAGCCTGGCCGTGTCCTCTGCGCTGGCGAAGTCGACCTGCACTCCGCGCACGTTGTCGCCTTTGAGCTGCTCCTTCAGCCGTTTCGCGTGGGTTCGAAGGGCGCGGTCGGCGAGGAGAGGCGCGTCGCCATGGTGCAGCGGCGACAGGCGAAAGAGGCTGTAGGTGCGATTGTACAGGGGGTACGGGGGGATGTCGCTCATGGTGGCAGTGGCATTGGCATCTGTCGTCGATGACAGGTAGGCGCACTAGACAGTAGACCGTGACAACACCAACACCTCACAAACACAAACGCAAACACAGCACGGCGAGGCGGCGGGACCAGGACGCGTTCGCGGCGGTGACGGAAGGCGCGGTGGTGGGTGGGTCAGTGCTGGCCCAAGCGTCCGCCATCCCACCATCTGATGTTTTCTCTTTAGTTTGCTAGTGGGGTTGGGCGAATCGAAGCTTCTCAGATATTCGTCGTGCTTCTATTTTACCGCCAGCCGCACCACCGCTGCTCCAACTTGTAAAGGCACTTCCGCTGTTGGCCGCCGTCTGACGACTCTACACGAACCTCTTTTTTTTTTCTCACCCTTTTTGATACCCCTTCCTCAGTAGACCGATACCCCGCGAACTACTGCAAACATGTCTGTTGTGGGCATTGATATGGGAACGCTCAACAGCGTCATTGCTGTTGCGCGTAACCGTGGTGTCGATGTGGTGAGTATTCCTACCTAATACAAGAGGCATGACATGGCATACTGACGTCTGCTCAGATTGCAAACGAAGTCTCCAACCGTGCAACACCGTAAGTGCCCTTGCCCTTGCCCTCACCGCCCCGCCAAAACCACAACCCCACGCAAAGCCTTTCCTTTCCTTTCCTCTACTGACACCACGCAGGTCGCTGGTCGGCTTCGGCCCCAAGAGCAGATACATTGGCGAGGCCGCTAAGAACCAGGAAATCTCCAACCTGAAGAACACCGTCTCGTCCTTCGTGCGCCTCGCCGGCCGCGCCTACAACGACCCCGATGTCCAGGTCGAGCAGGACTTCGTCTCGGCGCCGCTCGTCGACATCAACGGCCAGGTCGGCGCTGAGGTCACATATCTCGGCAAGAAGGAGCAGTTCACTGCCACCCAGATCACAGCCATGTACCTCACCCGCATGCGCGCAACCGCCTCGACCGAGCTTAAGCTGCCCGTCAACGACGTCGTCCTGTCCTGCCCCGTCTGGTACACCGACGCCCAGCGCCGCGCTCTCCTCGATGCTGCCTCCATCGCCGGCCTCAACTGCCTGAGGCTGATCAACGACAACACCGCTGTTGCCCTCGGCTACGGTATCACCAAGTTGGACCTCCCCACCGCCGAGGAGAAGCCCAAGCGCGTCTGCTTCGTCAACATCGGCCACAGCAACTACACAGCCACCATTGTCGAGTTCAAGAAGGGCGAGCTCGCCGTCAAGTCGAGCGCCTGGGACCGCCACTTCGGTGGTCGCTACATCGACAAGGCCCTTGTCGAGCACTTCGCCAAAGAGTTTGACGAGAAGTACAAGATCAACGTCATGGAGAACGGCAAGGCCCGCTTCCGTCTGGCTGCTGGTGTTGAGAAGCTGAAGAAGGTCCTCTCTGCCAACAACATGGCCCCCATCAACGTCGAGTCCATCATGAACGACGTCGATGTCCGCGGTATGCTCAAGCGTGAGGAGCTCGAGGAGCTCATGAAGCCCCTTCTCGAGCGCGCCACTACCCCCATCGAGCAGGCTCTCGCTGAGGCCAAGCTCACCGTCGACGACATTGACCATGTCGAGTTGGTCGGTGGCTGCACACGTGTGCCCGCCCTCAAGGCCCGCATCCAGGAGTTCTTCAACGGCAAGACTCTCTCTTTCACCCTCAACGCCGACGAGGCTGTTGCCCGTGGTTGCGCTTTCAGCTGCGCCATCCTCTCCCCCGTCTTCCGCGTCCGTGACTTCTCCATCCACGACATGGTCAACTACCCCATCGAATTCACATGGGAGAAGTCCGAGGACATCCCTGACGAGGACACCCAGCTCACCGTCTTCAACAAGGGCAACGTCATGCCCTCCACAAAGATCCTGACCTTTTACCGCAAGAACGCTTTCGACCTCGAGGCCAAGTACGCCAAGCCTGAGCAGCTGCCCGGCAAGGCCAACCCCTGGATCGGTCGTTTCTCCGTCAAGGGCGTCAAGGAGGACCCCAAGGGCGATTTCATGATCTGCAAGCTCAAGGCCCGCCTGAACATTCACGGTGTCTTGAATGTTGAGTCCGGTTACTTCGTTGAGGAGGTCGAGGTTGAGGAGCCCATCCCCGAGCCCGAGGGCGAGAAGAAGGAGGGTGAAGTACGTGAACCAGCATCCCCCCTTGATTTTTACGGCAACGAACGGTCCAGGAGAGAGTCTGCTGCCAAACGGCGCAAGCTCGGCACTGAATCTGTATCTGCGCGTCCTGTTTCTGCGATTAAAGAACACGAGCTAACGAACGACTCGCAGATGGACGTCGACAAGGAGCCCGAGGCGCCTAAGATGCGCAAGGTCAAGAAGCAGCAGAGGAAGGGCGACCTGCCCCTGTCCGCCGGCACAGCCTCGCTCGACGACGAGACCAAGGCTCTCCAGGCCGAGCGCGAGAACGCCATGATCATGGAGGACAAGCTCGTCCAGGACACCGAGAACGAGAAGAACAACCTCGAGAGCATGATCTACGAGCTCAAGGATAAGATCATCGACCAGTACAAGGACTTCGCCAGCGACGACGAGAAGTCGAGACTGAACGCCAAGCTTGAGCAGATTGAGGTATGTTGAAAAAGCACGTAGTTCGCTGTATGTATACTGACAACTATACAGGACTGGCTGTACGAGGATGGCGAGGACGCCTCCAAGGCCCTGTACGTCTCCAAGAAGGAGGACATCCGCTCGATCGCCGGCCCCATCATCCAGCGCTACAACGACAAGCTCCAGGAAGAGGAGTCGAAAAAGCGCGAGAAGTGGGAGAAGGAGGCTGCTGCCAAGCAGGCTGAAATCGAGCGCCAGAAGCGCGAGGCCGAGGCCAAGAAGGGCGACGCCCCTGCGCCCGAGGACAAGGACGCCGAGATGGCCGACGCCGAGACCACCAAGCCTGACGCTGTTGAGGAGTCGTAGATGCTATGTTTTCGAAAAGAGGAATTGCGATGAGGATTATGACATGACGGGGTTGTGTAAAAGCATTTTGGGCGCGATATGGAAACGGGCTATTATCCGGGGCTATGATCATGATGCGTAATGCAAGAAAGCAATGTTTATGAATTGATAGACCGCGTTATAGATCAATTGGACGATGTTCGAATCACAGTTGGTTGCATGTTTGATTTTCTGCAGTCAACACCACGTCAGGTTACACTGTTCTAACCATGTTCGACAATCCCATTCAGGATTTTGCCGTCGAAGCTGCTATATGGTTCGAAGGATCATCGACCAATTAAATGCCATGTGTCCATGAACACCCATGCAAACCCCGCCTCATAGTTGCATTCTCGTCTCTGTGATAAGGGTTACTATGGCAGATATATGAACCCTCGAGAAGGTTTTTTAGAAAAGTTACAATCGCTCTGAAGTATGTTCTCGCAACAGGTCTGTCTCCTGGCGCTGCTAGCCTCTGCACATGCCTTGCCTACGCAATGGCGGAATGCAATTGTCAAGCGAAATGCCGCTGATCTGGAAGCGGAGTATGACTACATCGTCGGTAGGTCATGACCATGTTCACGGCTATGACGAGCTGACAACCGGTAGTGGGTGCAGGTACAGCAGGTACAACAGTGGCCGATCGGCTCAGCGAAGACGGTACCAGTAAGGCTCTATTATATGCAGTATTCAAGGCAGGACGCTGATGAGTGTCTCTCAACGACGCAGAATCTGTTCTCATGATCGAGTTCGGCTCGCTTGCACTCGACGACTCCTTCATGCCACCCTGGAACATACCGGCAGCAGAGTTCCTCTATAATATCGCATCCGTGCCGCAGCCGAACGTGAACAACCGCAGTTTCCCTGTAATCAACGGCCGCGCAGTGGGCGGCGCGAGCGCGGTCAATGGACAACTCCACTTGAGAGGGAGCAAGCATGACTACGACAACATTGCTCGGTTCTCGGGCAACGAAGACTGGAACTGGGATGGCCTGTACCCGTACTTCAAGAAGAGCTCGACGCTCCGTGAGCCCACCGAGGAGATGAAAGAGTTCGGCATCACTTACGACGAGGAAGCGTGGGGCAATTCGACACCGATATACGCTGCTTTCCCTGCCTATCAGTACCCTGGTCAAAAAGTGCAGTGGAAGGCTTGGGCGGAGAAGGAGGGCGTGGAAGTTCAGAAGGACCATGCCAATGGTAACGCGCATGGTGTCTACTGGGTTCCCACTGCCATGGACCCAGAGAAGGCTTATAATCGCAGCTTCGCAGCGATTGGCCACTGGCTTGAGGTTCCACCCAGGCCGAATTACCATCTCATCACGGAGCATAGAGTCATCAAGGTGAACTTGGAGGAAGAAGAGGGCCTGCAGAAAGCTGTCAGTGTGCTTGTACAGCCGAAAGGCAGTAATGCCTCCTTCACCGTCAGTGCTCGAAAGGAAATCATACTTTCTGCATCCGCAGTCAGAACACCACAGATCCTACAACTCTCCGGGATTGGTCCACGGAAAGTCTTGGAAGATGCAGGCGTGGAGGTGAAGATTGACCTTCCAGGTGTAGGCTGGAACTTGCAAGATCATTCCTTTTCGATGAGCCTGTACAACTTCACCGCCGACCTGTGGCCAAACCCAGCACAGGTAACAACAAACGCTACGTTCCGCAATGCTTCCATCGCAGAATACAAAGCAAATAACACTGGCCCCTGGACCGCTTACGTAGTCAGCAGCGGCATCTTCCTCCCCGCGTCCGCCTTCCTGGGAAACGGGACCGCCTCGCTCGCGCAAGAAATCCTGTCCCAAGACCCGGCCGTCTTCCTGCCCCCAAACACACACCCCGAACTGGTCGCCGGCTACGCGGCCCAGAAAGAAATCCTGCACGCTTCTTTCCTCTCCAACACCTCGGCGGTGCTGGAACACCTCTTCCAAGGCTCCCCCCGCGGCACCGCCATCCTGCTCAAACCCTTTAGCCGCGGGACCATCACCCTCAATGCGTCGGACCCCCTGGGCGACCCCGTCGTGGACTACCGCCTCCTCTCCAACCCGCTGGATCTGAAGCTGCATGTGCGCATGCAACAGTACCTCCGCCACCACTTCGCCACGAGTCCCGCGCTCGCGCCGCTTAGGCCAGTCGAACTCGATCCTGGCCCTTCACTGCCCAGCGACGACGATGTAGCAGACTGGTTGATCGTGAAGGGAAAGTTGAGCGCGAGTAATGCGCATCAAGTTGGGACTGCGGCTATGGGGAGGAGGGAGCTGGGGGGCGTGGTGGATGGGGGGTTGAGGGTGCATGGGACGAGGGGACTTAGGGTTGTGGATTGCAGTGTTGTGTCGTTGCTAGTGGGGGCGCATACGATGGCTACGGCGTATGCTATAGGGGAGAAGGTGAGTCTGGGGTTGAGAAATGAGGGTAATATTGGGCTGACAAAGATAGGCTGCGGATTTGATCAGGGCTGATGCTGATGGGTATGAGGCGTGAAGGGGGTGATGGGTGGTTGGGCGGTGGGGTTGCGATGTTCGTTGTGAGACTGGAAATATGGGGAGGGGGAAGGTGGGAGGGGGGACAATTGGTTGCTGCTGTTCTGGCGGAACATCCAGTGCTGGTTGTTAATCAGGTGTGGGTCCGTGGGAGTTCTTAATGATGTGAGAATTGAATGCATTGGTGACATTTTTCGATGTTGTAGAAAGTGGGTTTAATGCTGAGGCCTTGATGACTGGTTGCAAAGACGGGGAATGACAAGGACGCAGATTTGATTTCTCGCTGGACTAGTGGGAGAATTTTAGAGGGTTTCTGATGCGCGTCGGCATGGTTGTATGGGGTGGCACTTGCCAGTGTGAGAGAGGGGTGCCTAATCGGGACTAGCCTTTGTTGACTAGTCGTTCTGTGTAGTTGGTCAAATTGAATACTTGTCTTCTTCCTACTTCATCTGGTTCGTGGTATTAATCGTCAGCGGTTCTGCTACACCTCTCGTTTGGTCCTGCTGCATTTGAAGGACGTGGACGCTTTCGGATAGCTGATCGGGCCCGAGGCTGAGACGAGGGGTTGGGCTGAGGTTCTTGGCTTTTGCTCACTTGAAACCGAATCCAGTTTAGGCTGTTTTGGGGTTCAGTGTTCCCTAGATGTAGCTGATGTCTGTTGACTTGATGAGCCGCTCTTTAGTTATCTGCTAGCCTGACTCAAGAGCAACTTCATGTCTATCGGATTTCCATGCAGCAAATGGCTTACGACAAAACATCTAGCTCATCATTCGAAAATATCACGATGCCATCGATGCAATATAGATTCCTTGCGATGCGCTGTACATCCTGAGCCTACGTGTATCCTGAACAGGCCCATGGTCCATTGCGCTACTTCATGCGTCTACATTCCTCCCACCTTACCAGATCTGTTACTCCAGAAATTGCCCGGGGCACATAATTACGCAAAGCTGTGTTAGTTGCTGGCAATGGCAGCGTCCAAAAGACACCTTGTGGTACACTTCGAAGCTTCTCAGCCTCGCGAGGTCTCAGGAACCGAACTTCAGGATTCTAGAATGCCATAGACCTATTTCAACTCTATTGAGCGAAGGCACGAATTTGACTCTACAGAGATGTCATCCGGCGCACCAGTAGAGATCTTAGGGTTGATGGCTGACTCAACATCAAGGAAACAAATTCTCGACTCTTGGTTCGCAGTATCAAGACGAACTTCAATGCCCATCGACTTTGCCGACGCAGGACACCTGATCTATGAGTGGAGTGGGAACAAAAACTGGGCACAAAACCCAACGCTCTACTACATATCGCGGGCAATGGGTCGAGAAGACCTCTTTGCAGAGCTTCTCCGAGCTCAAATAACAGACTGGTGGATACCTCTATCAACATCTATGATAAAACCGACTCATACAAGCTCCGGACCGGAAACGTTATCATGATGCGCAGAAACAAATCTTGAATAAAGACCTTCCATTGGACCTAATGGCACAGCATATTTCAATCGATGATTCGGACTCGATGAGGCTTGAAGAAGTGAGACACCTTGGAACCGGCGGCTTTGGCGATGTCCATCATGTCAGAGATCCTCATACGGGGAAAGGGTATGCTCGGAAGGTAATAGTTAGGGAAAAATTCCAAAGACAGCTTGAGATGATGAGAAATTTCCGCAAGGAAATTATGGGGATGCGTCGAGTGCAACACCGTCATTGCATTACTCTTCTTGCAACATGGACCGACATGGATTCAGTTGGTTTGTTGTACTCGCCTGTTGCCGATATGGACTTGGCACAGTATTTGAACGAAGACCTTAGCCTGCTCCAGATTAATGTTCTTCACAGAGATGTTGGATGTATTGCTTCTGCGCTTGCTTATCTACATAGTTCGGACATTCGGTGAGGTAGCATATGTGGGTCTCGCTTTGCCATACTGACTAAGCGTAGACATGATGATCCCAAACCCAGTAACATACTCATCCATGGTGAGAACATGCTTCTGACAGATTTTGGTTGCTAGTAAGCAGTACGGAGTTGAGCATCATCTGAAGCTCCTTTTAACGTGCGCTAACAGTCTTGACTTTTCCGAGAGTTCGGTTTCTACCACCGCTAGTCCGCCAACTCCTTCGACGCGCCGCTACTCTGCTCCCGAAGTGTTCGGGAGCGAGCCCCGTAACTGGTCGACTGACATATGGGGTTTAGGTTGTGTCCTGATCGAAATTTTATCCCGCCTTCGTGGGTACAAACTGGACGCCCTGAAAATTTCTGGCTTTCGAGAGGGTCCCATGAGGACAGTTTCGCTCGAAATGGACAAGCTATTGCAGCCTGGGTCTCGAAGCTCACCAAGACCCTGACAAGAACACAACATGGAAGCCACCGAAGGGAACTATGGTTAATAACTTTCCTATACCACAATTTGTTAGAGACGACAAGACTTCTAAGACCTACTGCCGCCGCCCCAGCCACCCCAGTATAACCTCGAGACGGTCTCGCTTCCAGGAAGCAGCAGTGCTGTACCTCGAACTTTCATTTCAGGGGACGGGTCTGGTGGTGAAACGCATCATGACAACGTCCTCGACGAAGAGGAGAGACTTGTGGAGGAGGCTATGCGGCGGAGTAAGCGGGATTTGGTACGGCCACTGCGAAGGACAGATACGGGCACAGATCCTGCTGAGCTGGAGCTGGCGTATAAGCTGTCCTTGAATGGTCGACAGGTCTAACTGTATGTATGAAATGTAATAGGAAACATCATCTACACACACCACAGTGGAGCATTTTCATGGGACAGAATTTGAGCAGGATGAACTTTGTTGTTAGTGATCCTTCATTCCTACAGTGCGGAATCTCCGTGGCCATTGCCAGGTCAGGTATACCGTCCGTCTCGGTGTACGCTGTGGCGTTCCCAGACTTCCAGTTCAACACTTTTGTTCCCCGATTTGCAACATCAGCAAGGAGCTTCTTAGTAAAGAGATTAGAATGAAGATGCAAGGCTAGGATTCTGCTACTAACACTACACAATTGATAGCCGTAGAGTTTCAAGCCCCTACGATGAACACCCATATAGTGCTGCCAAATGAGATTGATATCGGGGACGTATCCCTACTCCGCTCTAGTGCCATGTCAGCAATCGTTCCTATCGCAATACCTGGACCAACGGCTATCGTGTGTTCATTTCCCTGTCGTCTATGCAAAATCAAAGGGCGCTCGATCGAGGTTTTGGATGGCCATACAGAACCCACGCTGGGCTTAGAGCTGAGCAATAACGACGGGTCTAAATACTGCAGCGTTTTAATATATATGAGATTGAGGGATACTCAGATTTGCACGACATACTGGGGTTTGTAAGTAATTCAGAGTCGAACAGCGCCATGGAAAGAACTTGGTTAGTGGCTTGGAAGCTTGCTCTCAAGAGAAAGCTTTGCAATCAGATTCGAGTATATTCAATATATATTAATTATTGAGCATCGCCTCGGAGGCTTCTGCATGATTATGAAACAGCTCTAACTTGTAATGTGCTATCTTTAGAGCCTGTACCGTGATAAGACGCCTACAACACAGCGACGCAATACCACGTATCGAGCCACAAATACTCACAGTTTGATCCAACTCCTGAATTCCAACGGTAGAAATTGCTCAGCGAGATGTTTGCCGATTTAGCAACGGACGCGCAATTGTCTCCACTTTTGATAAAGCGAAAGCTCTTACAATTGCTCACCATGCCTTGCTGAATAGGGGTTGGGGTGGCTACACCGTTTCCAGGCTTCGTTGTCGTGGGCTTGACAGAGGTTTTCATCGTCGTTGTTGGCACAGGATTAACGCCTACAATGCTCACGCAGACGTATGTTTCGAGCCAGAGCGCAGAACAGCTGGAGCCTACGGCGGGGTTCCACTTGTAGAATTGAGATAGGCTGATTCCGTATTGCTGGACGATCTTGCTGCACCCATCACCGTCCACCACGTAGTGGAAGGCGTCGCAGTTGTTGACCATGCCCTCTTGGATTGGCGTCGGCGTTGCGATGCCATTGGTCGGTGTGGGCTTCACTGTGGTTGTAGGAGGAGCCGTAGTCGTCGTGGGGCTGTGTCCAACGATCGAGACACACACATAGACTTCGGGCCAAAGCCCCCCACAGCTGGTGCCAACCTTGGGGTTCCATGCGTAGAATTGAGAAAGACTAATGGAATTCTTCTTTGCAATATCCGTGCAGTACTCGTCAGGCTTGACAAAGTAGAAAGCATCACAATTGTCGACCATGCCAGGCTGTATGGGTGAAGGAGTCGCAATGCCATTGGTGGGTGTTGGCACAGTTGGGGTTGTCTTAGAAGTAGATGTGAGAGTGGGTGGCGTCCATCCAGGTACACTAGTGCAGACCTGACGCATTTGTTAGTCCGGACTCCCTGACAATTAAATATTCCATGCCAAACTCACGTAGACTTCGGCCCAAAGAAACTGACACTTGTTACCGATACCAGTGTTCCACTTCTGCAAGTCACCTAGCGTCAGACCTGGGTATTTCTTGATGAAGGTGTTGCAATCTTCGTTCTCATTAACAAAGTCCCATCGATTACAGTTCTCTACAGTGCCGTCCTGGGTAGGACCAGGCGGACCACCAGAGCTAGTCGGAGTAGGTGTCGAAGAGCTAGAGATGATACTGCTCGAGGTAGGAACCGGCTCAGGTTCGCCGAAAGCTTCAACGCAGTATGATCTTCCAGTGTCAAAATTACCGCAGTCCGCAGTGATGGAGGGATTCTACATCTTTAGTGAGCGATTGTTCTTCGGTCTTGTCATGGTTCGAAAAGGCAAACGCTTACCCATCGCCTGAACGCTTCTAGAGTAATAACCCAAGTAGCGGGCATATCATTACAGGCTACTGAGCCATCATTCTCATACCACCAAGTGCAGTACTCGGTGGTATTGGGATCATAAGGAAGAAGAGGCTGCTCATCCCTCTTGGAATTTGAAGCCAAAGACGAGCTGAACAGAGTGGAGGCGAAAGTAACAAAAAGCAATGAGTTGGCCAACATATTGAACGAGTGAAGTGCTGGATGAACGGGGCTTCTGTGTTAGGGATATTGAGGACCTTTAATATGAAACCAGTCATGATTTTTCAATCGCAACATCTGCTGAGCTTCCAAAATGAGAAGCGTGTTCGGTCGGCCTGTCGTCATCTGTTAGCACGAGGCGCTACACAAATCTCCACTTGATGCCATCAATAGACAGGCTCATTTCTCAATAGACTATTGTTTTGACATGTTGGTGCTACTTTCATTAATCTACAAAGTACACGGCTCGCGGTAGGCCTTAAACCGACTTCTCCATGTGAATGCTGCGGTTCCGAGATGTGGTGATGGTATTGAATCCACCAATCATATTCGAGTGGCAAAAATATCATACTGCGTAAGTAATCTTAACTGTTGTTATCTACCACGGACAATGGACCGAGCGCAGTTGCCAAGACGGACCGTTCCGCATAGAGAGCCAGGCCCCCAGTCGTTCCCATTGTTTGTTTGCACCTGCATACTAAGTGGCTGCTCGGCAGTAGATGCTGACAGGTAGTATTTTAGGCTTGCTAGCGATCCCAACTCTCAATTTCAAAGCTTTCCTTACAACCCACTTTTACTTTCACCGGACCGACCAACATGGCTGCGACGCAGGGGCTGGACGACATATTTGGCTACATGCCTTTTGATCATTTCCTTTTGGTATGTCTGCCCAGTTCCTAGGGTCTTATCAGTACGCTAGATGATTGATTCAACATAGTCATTGGCAGCTGACAGCTCTCAAAGGACAACTGGACTCCAGATTCGCCTCTTACCCAAGAGGCGCAAGAACGGACGCTTGTGAGAACATGGATTGGCCTTGGCAGACAAGGTCGTTCGGTGAGATTCTCCGTGAATCCTGTGTATCTTGCATGTCAGCCTACTAATGCACGTCTCTACTAGACCTTTATTGAACGTTGCAGGCAAGACGGACAGGTTCCCGTTCCTGACCGTATCCCCAAGGGTTTATCGACATTTGAGAAGCGTACAAGAGTGGACCCAGATGAATGGGGTCAGGCCAGTGCCATCTGGATTCGAACGTGGTATGGTGATGACGTAGGGAAGGTGGACCGTCCAAACGAGGAGACGGTCACGCGTGCGAGTGCCGATGATGCGTATGCTCGCTTGTGGCAGAAGGCTTTGTGGCCCCCGGAAAAGCAGGAATTCGATGACACACTATTTGGCCCTTACGTCTTCGACGACAACGCTGTCGCTTACGGCGTGTCCGCAGGAGACGCGGACGACGAAGTGGAACTCATGGACGAGATACCCTATTTCATCTTAAGCGCTCTGACTCGCTGTCCTGACGCAATGGACGGTAGCAGTGAGCGTGACGAAGAAGATGAGGAGGAACTGATGTGGTCACAAGCGTTGCTCATAGTGGTCGCTGACCGGGAGGCATGCGAAGAAGGGTGGGTACTACTGCTATCTGTCAACCACAAAGGACAGATATTACATAAACGTGTCAGATGCAAAGCTTGCGATGTTCAACTGAATGTGGCATTCTGGAGGGATGGCGGAGAGCCGCTGGACATTGAGGGTCGCAGAGAGAACGTGATGGACTACCACGACCCTAACGAATCAGGCAATGGCTGGGACGACGGATGATTGCTAATAGGTGTTCGATATTGAACTCGAGTCGAATTGAATTGAGCGCTCTATGATATAGACTATATAAATGAGAATCGTGAAACAGCTTTATAAGCTATACAAATGACTGTGCTTGTGGAGCGATGATAACGACTAAATAACATAAAGTCGTTGAACTCTTGTGCTTTAATATTGGCATGTGGAATGTTATCATATTGATAAAGCTTGCGTTGGAATTTACCCTTAGCTTCCGTGGTGCTTGGACAAGCCCGCCATATGATCCTTGAAGTGACGCTGGTGATCACGAGATCCAAACGTCCGTTCCGTCTTATTGTTTTCCTCCTTGTCGCCTTTGGAAGTGCTTCCGGTTGGTATGTCGACGCTCTCTCCATCTTCTAGAATCTCGATACCTGACACGAGTCAGTTAAGACCGATCGGTTAAAAATTTGCTGACGAGATATTGACTTACTTTGGACATTGAACATCTCCTCTTGAGTTGGTTGCTCTCCTCTCTTGAGTTTCCTTTGCGCAGCAGCGTTGTCGAATATAACATTACACTGCGAGATTCTGATGAACGGTCCCCACAATGCGTGAGGCCTGGTCTGCCCAGTGGTGCAATAAGCATTATAACGTGCCGAATACTTGGAATTGCCCATGAAGTTTACAGCGGACACTACCCTTGTAATGTCGGTTTGCAGATTGGCTGGTGCATCTCCCTGGGAAGGTGCATCTTTGATGTCATGCTCGAAGATGCTGTAGGAGTGACCTTCAGCGTCCAGAAGGGAATCGGAATCAAACAAATGCATCGTGAACTCCTTGTTGTTGTTCAAAGCCCAGTTCCATGCCGTGTCCTTGTTGGGATTGGTTTGCCTGCCAGTGGCGCTGGAGCCTCGCCAATCGGCGCTCCATGCTTTTGGCTGTGTTGAAGTTCTCTCGTTGCCGGATGCATCTATCCAGGTGACTTGCTGTCTGATTATGTTCAGGAGCTGGTTCGCGTTGCCTTGTATATCTTGTTGGTATCCGGGTACGCAAGCTCTTGCATTACGCTATCTGATGTTAGTCCATTACAACAGACAGAGGCAGCTTGGTTGAACTCACGTTTGGGTTGCCACCCTCTTCCAAGCTTTAGTAGAGTTAGCTGGGGACTATGATAAGAACGACGAGACTTACCTATTGAACGGAAACTCATCGCAACTTAGCCAATTAGTGTTGCCAGGGTCACCCTCACGCCTACTGGTCGAGATTGCGTAAAAGTCGGACTCAGCAATGCAGCGCTCACTCCACGTCGTTGTGACATCGTTACCATCTCCGTCGTTGTAAGTTGTTCTCGACCTATCCCCACAGACGTTGGCCCGATTGCCTCCCTCTGAAGCCCTATTATGATGGAAAGTTCCAAAGAATGGACCAGAACCTCCCCCCTGGTGATCCCGGAAATAATTCAAGATGTTGTGACAAATACCAAGGAATTCAAAGCCATCGCTCGTATGGTCCGGGAAGTACCTGCAATTGTACATGAATGCAGGAATCGAATTGGGGCACGGAGTGACCGGGTCAACGTCCATTGGGTCATCGTCATCATCGTCGTCGCTGTCCTGACGCTTCTTCGAAGTCTTTCCAGGCGTCCATTGACAGGCATCGCCGTTGCAACCTCCCTCCTTGCAAGTGCCTTCATCGTTACAGGTGAAGAGACTAGTTGAGTCCTCATCGAGAGGAGTTTTCTCGTCTCCCTCGGCTCGTTTACTGAAACGTCTCAGGACGCCTCCAGATAGATCGACGCCTTCTGAGACGTCATCGAAGAAGTCATAAGTCGAGTTATAGATTGGCTCAAACTTCTCCGAGTACTCTCCGTCCGAGATGAAAGGGTTTCGTTTTCCCAGAGCTACTTCACCGTGGTGCTCATAAAGGATTTTCTGGCGACCTTCACCAGGCCAGAGTTGCAGAGGGCTCAAAGCGTAATCGCCTAACCACTTGAATGTTGCTGCACCGCCTATACCGAAGTTGTAGATATACTTGATGAAAATGTTATAGGATGCTGCAGGATTAGTTCCGATTCCGGCGTCCGCTTTCGTGGACACCTCGAAACGGAAGGTATTATTGACGAAACCTTGGATCTATTTCGGATTAGTCATATTCACATTGGTGATTTTAAGCACACACCTGTGCGCTCACAATGTCGCCCTTCACCGAAGGATGATTGACTTTGATTCCAAGGTTGACCATAGGTGTGAGCAGAACTATAAGTTGTTAGTGGGGATCAGACTGCAGTCCTTCATAAACTTACTATCAACACCAACGGATGCTTGGACAGAAGCGTCAAGAATGGGAGTGAAGTCTAGATGAACGTGTAAGCGAGATCGACTATATTGTTTGACAAACATGACTTACCTGTTCCTTTGGACGCCTGTTCTTGCTCCGTACTGGGCTTCGGAAACTGAAGTTCACCATTAGAAGGTATTTATAAAGGCTCGATCCCCACGTACCTTTTGATAGTCTTTAGCCTCTGGGACCTGTGGGAAATAGGTCTCGTATCGTGGAAATGTGATCTTTGCACCGGCTCTGATTTGGCCGGCAATCGTCGCCTTGGCTCTCATCTCTCCGAAAAGATCCAGTGTAGGTCCAATTGCAGCGATACCCTTGATGGCAAGACCAGGGTAAGCCAGCGTGTCGATGATCTTTATAGGCTCTTTCATACGATACTCAATTTCTGCGTTGCCTGAGACCTCAAGGACAGCTTCCACAACAGGTTCCATCTCTGTTTTTGAAATTAATATCTCAAAAACACATGGCACAGAATCTGCTTACCAAAGTAGGTGTAAACTTCGTCGACTTTCAAGGGCACAATGGTGCCTTGAGCATAGTACGCCCATCGAGCGTTCATGTCGATCTTGGAATCCAAGATAACATCAAGCCCAGCCTTTACACGGGTATTACCTCTCGCGCAAGAGGCTCGCTTGCGATACAGAGTCATCTTCTTATGGATACTCATTGGTAGCTTACCTTCATCGCTGGCTCGCACCGTGTTGAGCTTCTTGAGCCAATCGACGTAAGAGCCCCACCATCTTTTGTCAAGGCTGCGCTTGCTAGTGCCCTTGGAAGACTCTTCGCCGGTCATCTCATCCCAGTAGGGAACCAGGTTAGTATAATCGATCCGAATGTTTACTGTGGAGTCCTCGCGCTTGATTGCCGCAAAATCGTAATCAAACTTGAGTTCGTAGACAGTTGACGAATGTTTTTCGGAAGCCCGTTTACGCAGATGATGATCTGTCAGCAAAGAATCTGGAACAGGCTCCATTGATATGACACGTGCAAACGGCCCAGAGCCGATGTGACGAGGTATACTGATGATTGTATCCTTGGCGCTCCCATGGAAAACTTTATCGCACAAGTCCTCTCGATTAGGACGGCAGTAAACAAAATGCGACGATTCTTCGTGTTCGAAAGTCCAAGTAAGAATGTCAGGATCTTCTCTTGTCAAGGTCGTTCTTTTCTTCAGAGGCTTTCCTGTTCCATCATCCTCATGGACAAATACAAAGTTACTTGCGAATTTGCTTTGTAACGCTTCCTGGTCCCCATCAAGGACAATGAACCCGTAAGGATCATCGCCAACATCATCCTCGTCAGGGCCATGAGGATCTTTGTTATTATTGCCATAGTTGTCCTTGTACTGATATGCAACATCAGCTCCTTTGGGATCCGGGAATATTTTCTTAAGATCAAAGGGAAGATCGACATCTCGTGGTGGGTTACAGCAGAAGCGATGTTGCAAGCCCGGGTTGTAGTATCCACATGGGGCTGGATAGCCGCTGGTACGTTCCGGGAGAGTAGCCTTCGCTATGGTGATTTGGTCCTTCGAGCAAGCAGTATTCATACACTGCTGCATGGTACTCGACTTGATCATTTCGACACCATTTTCCAAATCGAAAGTTATCTCCTCGACAACAGGCGCCCAGCTGCAGTCGCTGTATATTCCTGTGCCAAATCGTTAGTCGCCTTTTCAAATCTTCTGCTTCAATGTAACATTGGGGTAGTTCTTACCAGCGATGGGACAACAAAACGACTGAGTTTGCCCTTTGGGACAGGCCTGGCCGCCTTCCTTGTTACCACGAAAAGTCAAGTAACCCCCGGAAGGGCACTTCTTCTCTTCCTGACAATCAGTCCAAGAGCACTCTTGGAGCTCAGGAGCAGAGTCGCAGCACAACGATCGTGCTCCACTAGCGCATATAGCACCTCCCGTCGAGGCTAGGTATCTATCCGTCACAAGTTCGTATCTTCCAGTTCCGCAAGTCTTTCCTTCGAGCCCTCCATCGCAGTAGATCGAGCTTCTTTCAGGTGCGCCGACCCATTTGCAATTGATTGCTGGGCTCTTTGCTGGGCAGCAGACAGTCTTCCACTGACCTTTGGGACATGTCTCAACCTCGTGTAAGAGGGCGGTCTTGTATACGTTGGTAGGGTTTCCTCCTGGTGAATGAACTTTTTCCACTGCAATGTCTCCCTTATTACAAGTGGCAAATTTGTTGTTGCTGCCGGGACCGGAACAGCCCATCGTGACGTAGCAAGAATCACCTGTTAATCCCCCAAGTTCATCGGCAAGGGCCTCTCGCTCGGCCTCACCCATCGAGCCGCCTTCGATCAGAGCGCCTTGCACAAATTCATCCCCGAGGAGTCCAGACAGAGCCTGGAAATCTGGGGTGTCTTGGTCGATAGCCCAGATCATTACGCCACCAAGACAGTCGTTGCTGAGAATCTCGCGTTTCTTCTCAAAACTAGTCTTGTCGTCGTAACCAATCCATTGATTGTCATCATAGACCATGTAGGTGACGCCATGCTCCTTGACATACTTAACAGTGTTGCCGTTGAATCGGTTCTTGCGAGCCATGATCTCTTTGAACGTGAGAATACCAGCCTCGCCCGAGCACTCTCCTTTCTCACCCGCATCACTGAAGACACATCCAGGCTCGTTGCACTTAGGATCGTCAAGAGTAAAAGAGCGGCCGTAAAAACCCATTCCGAGGTTGACCTTTGAGAGGTCAACATCGTTGCGTCTAAGAAGGTCCAGACCCGCATTGATTGACGTAGTGTTGGAGTGACCAAAAACATAGGGACCTGTCCATTCATTGTATTGGTCCCATTTTCCATAGATGTCGTATGTCATAATACTACAATGGCGGTTAAAAATTGCTCTGCCAGTCGTAACATAAACCAGACTTACTTGAACCAATCGACATATCTCTGGATATTGTACAGGTCAAAATGCTGCAGATACCAGTAGGAAGCAGGGATAGCGATGGAAAGCACGTATGATGGATCTGCTTCTTCCAGGTGTTGTTTGATGGTCTGGAGCAAATAAACATAATTATCGAAGTCTTCAGGACGGCCGCCGCGATCGTCGGCACCACTGTATTGTATCAGTAGGTTACTGTGACGAGATTATCGTTGAACTTACGGGTATTCCCAGTCAAGGTCGATTCCGTCGAGACCATACTTACGTAGAGTCGCAACAATGCTTTCAGCAAAAGCTTTTCGGGAGTCGGGGGTCGCAGCAGCATTTGTGAAGGCACTTCTAGTAGGACCTATGGGATGTCAAAAGGTTGCCCCAGTGTTTGGGGTACTCAATCCTTACCTTCATCATTGAAAGCCCAGCCACCAATGGCTAACATAACTTGAAGTGCAGGATTGCGCCTTTTCAGCTTTACGACTCTAACCAAAACGCCTTCAGCATCGACGGTTACTTGATGCTTATCATCGATACCGCCAAATGCGAAATTGATGTGGGTTAGAGCATGAACGGGGATGTCCTCCGGTCGGAACGAGTCGCAGGTTCTGTTGTCTGCCCAGGACTCGTAGTATGCGATACGCCGTTTCTCCCAATTCGAAGTGCAATGCTCGCGTACCGGCTGGTCACAATTACTTTGACAGCCATCTTCATCGTCTGAATCATCTCCCGGAGTACAAAACTCGCTCGTTGTTCCACAGAATCCCCATTTACTACAACAGACATTTAGTGGGCATTCCAACCCCGAAGTCTCAGCCCATTTGCCACATTCTGCTGTAGCATTGCAGGTACCGATGCAGACGTCAGGTTTGCAGAATTCGTCGCCAAACCCGCAGTTCCCGAGCTTCGAGCAGCATCCACTCTTGCAGGGAGTTTCCGAGTCACAAGTTGCACCCTGTTGAGGAGTCACAAACGTGATAAGAGAGAAGCAAAGAAGAAGGACAAAGAAAGAGGTGAATGAATGATGTGAAGCCATGTGGCCAGGTGGGTGGTTGAGCAACCGAAACTATTCAAATGAGTGTGATACTGGCCAAAGAATGTCTGCACTGTCGCCGAGTGCTTCCACAAAGGCAGCAAAAGAGTGACGAGGGTGAAATCAAACTGGAGTTTGAAACGGTTGTTACTCGCAACAAACAGGAGCAGTGCTGCGTATAACTACACAGATTTGTCGCGTGAACGGACATCCCCGGCTTCTCAACATTCATCCTTGTCGGATGCCTTAATCTCGAACAATCTCTTTAGACACAAGCAAGGAGATATGAGCGTCAGGCCTACAATAGCTGGGATGGGTTGACGCGCTTGTAAGCAGTGTCCAATATCGAATTGTGACCAAAGGTGTGCACGGAGATGAGCCAAGCTTGGCTCGAACCTGACGGGACGGCAAGGGCATAGACTGAGCCGAGATTTAGAAGTCTATCCACGAAGGACGCCTTACGGGAGATAACGACTTGGGGGCGGGCATGTACGCATGGTCGACATCCATTCCCGAAGAACTTCGTCTTGAACTAAGCGAGGCGTTTAAACTTCTCCCAGCCGTTCCAATAACTTGACTTTTGCTCGCAGTCGCCAGCAGCAGAGCCTTGATTCGTGAACAGGACCATGATACCTGCTGCATTGTTGGCGTCGCGTAAGTCGATTTCCAACTTGCCCGGCTGCCCACTTATGATTCATCTCGCAGTTTGGGAATAGCATCCATTGTACCTGCAGGTCTCTTTATATGATCCGCTTTCCTAAGGCGGGACACAGGTGAATATGGCCAAACTACCAGGCCCGAAAGCTGCTGATCCTCTGAAGCATCGAGTAGGGGACCGGCAAAATCTTACAAATGTAAGCCCTGGGAGTGTTGGAAATCATGGCGCACGCCAAAAGCAGCTTTCTGGTGACCGAAAATTTGCAGAACAGGAAGGTTGTATCGATACATTTCGAAGCGTCCATAATATGCAGAGTATTCACGTGTTCAAGTTCAGCCACGGGGACGAAACGGTGGGCGCCGTTCCTTAGCGCTGTTCCTTGGCGCTGCACGAACGGCAGAAAAGTGGAGAAGGTTTTTTTACGATACCGATACCGTATCGTAACGCGAGGTGGAGACCAGCCGATCGCTACCGCGTGCGAGCACCAACGGAGTCAGACACACCTAAGGCCCCAGGCAATATCCAGTAGCGAGATTGACACGGCTCGAGTGTGCAGCAGCATGCCAGAGCGATAGAACGGAACCGGACGATGACTAGACATGCTGCCTTTGCTTGTCGAATGGCGAAAACATATCGAGGTCGCGGTATGCACATCCGTCCTGTCTCCAGCAACGTCCCTCTTGCAACCAAATTACGTGTCCTGCCACTCCCTTCAGCACTATGGTTGCGTTCACTCTTTTTCTGTCTTTCTCTCTTGTTGGTGCGATTTCTGTCATACCAGGAACGGGGTATCTACCAGCGGCTGTCAGAGCAGCATGTCGATCGACTCTCTCGCAAACTCTTACAGGATGCTCAGAGTTGATACAGTACCCCGAAGATTATGTTGATGTTTCTTCTTTGGAAGATGTCTGCACAACACAATGTCGACAGTCTCTCTCTGACATGTACACCAAGGCTGTGTCTGCCTGTGGAACCACGGGTGTTAATGTCACCACAAACAATACTTCGGCATATTTGGTACCTCTCGACCTGGCCGCACAGCTTATTTTCCAATACAATGTGACCTGCCTCCAAGATGAGTCCAACATTCTTTGCGAGTTTCGTTCGCTAACATAACAGATTACGCACGGAAGGGTTCTGCGCTGAAGAGTTCAGCGAACGTAACGAGGACATGCTCTGCTCTGATTGCTACATGCGCAAAGTGCAGCTTGAGGTCGATGAGCCTCTTGCTGCTGTGAAGAGCTTCGCCCCAGCGGAGTTCAACGAAATGAAGCAATCTTGTGGCATTCCAACATCGTCATACCCAGTCAAACAACCAGAGTCTAGCAGCACTCCAGAACCTGCGTACGTCACAGAATTTCAGAATCAAATCACCGTCTAATAAATTATCAGACCCAGCTGTAACTCTATGCTAGTTGGCAAAACAGGCGACACGACGAACAGTATTGCGAAGAGCAATTCAGTATCCACTGACTGGCTCTTGACTTTTAACAATCAGCTACCCGCATCCATCAACGAAACTCTTGAGGGCAGTGTCACGATTTGCATGGACAATGTACCAAAGTGCATTCTCCGTGAAGTCACTTCGACAGACACATGTTCTTCACTTATAAAGCTAAGCGGCACAGGCGTGAACGACGTCATGTTCAGTAGCTGGAACCCTACTGTCGGTAATGCCTGCCGCAATTTGTACGCTATGGCAGGCAAATACATCTGCATCTCGCCCCCTGGTCAAACCACTCCTTTCGCTCCCATTGGTACAACGGCCACCCCCTCGACATCGGCAGGATCATCTTACACCTGGACCCCAGCACCTGACGCAGCCACAAGCTCCTCAAACTTCACCACCATATGGGACTTTCCAACAGAGGCAATTCCAATTGCCACCGCGACACTCGCACCCAACGGTGATCCAACTGCCGTCAGGGCGCGCACATCACATTGTGCATTCCTGGGTGAAGACACCGATAAATGGGATGAAGGCCTGGCCGACGACGAATACCACCTACGCTCATCTGATCTTGGACAAGAATGCATCGACGCATGGGATCCATACTGTTATCCTGTGACCACTGGGCCAATCCTTCCCAGTCCAACAGACATCGCCTCATCATGCTATCCGACTGTCTCGACAATCATCCCGCAAGGCTTTGTCAAGCCTCCAGCACCCATCAATCTGGGCACCTCAGACGATTGCAACAAATGGCACGTCGTTGTGATAGGTGATACGTGCACACGTCTCGAGAGCAAATATAAGATCAACCATGCATCCTTCATGGCGTGGAATCCGTCCTTAACAAATGCATGCAATAATCTACGCACAGAGATGGCATACTGTGTACGTGTGTTCGTGGAGGCCGTCGAAACTCCGGCGCCGACTTCCGTCTCAACTACAAGAGTCACGGTCAGCCCGTCATCAACATCTGCTGGACCCCCAGGCCCTACGCAGTCCGGCACGTCAGCAACTTGCACGAAGTGGCACCTGCAGAAACAAGGTATGTGTCTTTACTTTCTTGTGGTTTTCAAAACCTTTCTTTGTGTTGTTAGCGAATTCTAAAATGGTACTGACAACATTGCAGGCGACACATGCACATCCATAGCATCCACATATGGGATCATCGTTAGCCGTTTCCGCCAGCTTAACCGAGGTGTCAACACGGACTGCTTGAACCTGGTCACTGGTAATGCTTACTGCGTTGGCTAGATTGTCGCGTACGGTTACATCAATGGAAGATTGAAGTGGATGATATCGATGTTGACGGGAAATTCAAGCGACGGTGATGTATTACAATTAGATTATGTATTGTATTGTCACTTTCTCATGTCACATACGACCATAGGACGTTGAAAACAAGGCTTCCCGTTCGCTCAGCCCTATTTAAGCAACGTACTGGCGGATTAGTAGTTAGGTGGGTGACCACTAGCGAATACCTGCTGTTGTATGTTTTTGTCTTTTTGCACCCTTAGCGATTCCTCATTCTTCTCTGATTGAACTTCTCTGCCGCGGTCGTCCTGTCCCAAGTTTTCATTCTACAAACGCCTTAATCTGCGAGGCTCACGGCCTTCCTGATCTCTCCTCAACCTCGGGTAATGCCACCTAAACCCACAACGACCACATCGATTATGCTGCCATTTATCTGTGCTTCGCCCGAACTCTGGGGCTACCCTTCTTCTTACGAGAATTGTATCAACTGTAGGATGTGCGAGCCTGGGGCGAGTTGGGGGCTAGTTCACGATCGCCTGCTTGCCTCATTGCGTAGAGAAGACTATCACGAAAATGTACCAGGGACTTCAAGCCTGCATGTTTGACCGTTGTGGTGCACCCCGTAACCTCTGAAATAAAATTGGCCTTGGGTTCAAAATAGCATGTTCTGTCCGTCGAGGTCGAGTAGACAGAACATGCAAGATGCGTGTTTCCGAACATAGCTGCATCGTCACCAGGCTTGGGAAGAGTATGTACTGCCATAGTAACACTGCAATATGGACTTATCAGGCTTATCAAACTCAGTACATTCACTCTTCTGTTCAGTTGTCTCATTCCTGTCCACACCCACTCGTTTTTAAAATACTTTTATCCCCTCTGCCCCTTTATCGTTACGCGAACTACCGGTTTCATGGTCGCGCTGGCAATGACCTTCAATCTGACATTCGCAGACATTATCTGCAAGCCTGAGGCGCTGAACTAAAAGCCTAGTATCACGACAGTCGCATAGAAAGCCGGGTTTGCTAAGCCTATCGACGAGCTCTGCAGCACCGATAAGACGGATGAAGCTATCCAGAGTCGTTTTGAGTCGACTGTGTTTTCCATCATGCGGACTGGCGAGACTTTCAGTGCCAATGATTGCAAGACGCACTTCAATCACATCAATGATGACTGCTTTGCTGGCAAGAACATGGGCGGTGGCGGTTTTACCGATGCCGAGATTTCTGTCGATGCTTCGAGCGACGCAGGAGAAGCGCCGGTCAAGAGAGCCAACAAGAAATCCAACTGTCAAGAAGCTAGCTGAGAAAAAGCCGACGCCAACCCCCCTACAAAGCCGTCTCTTACACCGAAGCTCAAGCCAACATCAACACCGACGCCGGCAGGAAAGGGGTGCGCCTCCAAGCCCAGGAAGGGTAATAACCCCGGAACAAAGAGGATCCGTGGTCTCATCTCGAAGGTTCTTGGAAGAGGTTCATCCTATAAACCAGGATCACCATCTCTTTCAGGGACATGTCTCGACGAGCCAATGAAGACGCTGCCAGGCTGGGGCGATACCTTCTTTGGCGTCCGCGATGAGCTCCTGAAAATCAAAGAGGAGGCATACGAAAGAGTCACAGCCAATCACCCTGGCCTTACAATTCTTGTCGCCGCTCTGTATGTGACACTGGAAAAAGTCTATAACCTCGGTACCGTCCCGCACGGCGCCGGTATGGCCAAGATGAAGTCTGTAGCTCCAACTACGGCTCCCGTTCTGTGGGAAGTCCTTGAGGAACGCAGCATCAATGACCCGACCAAAAGCCCAAGACTGTACCACTCTGAGGGCGCAGCCATGTGGTACGCGTATCAGAAGGGTGCTGCTGGTCTGAAGAAGAGGTTGCCTCCAGGATCCACCATGCTGACATATGGTAAGATTGGCGGTGGTGAGCAGGCAACGAAGATCAAGGCGTGTAACCTGGAAAGCAAGTCGAACATTGATCCGCATTACGAACAGACGATGAAGATCATGAACGTCAAGCCCGCTTAAGTGGGTGGTCTCCTACTCGTTCGTCTGTTGTCTGGACGGTTTTTATTACTCGCACCTTGAAGTTGGTATCACATCTGTCGACAAACTGGGTGAATTTGATTGGGAAGTAGAGAGATACACTTGTTCTAGGTTTTGGTTTCTGGCTGCTGGCGGCTGGTTGGTTGTTGCATTGACTTCTGGTCGAGCCTGTACACAGTTCATGTTTAGCAGTCCAGAATTGAGCCATTGTCGCTTGGGCGACCACGTTTGACTGGAAATCTATACGTTTTAAACTGCATACTTCAGTTGCATACAAGCTTGATACCTTCACCCTCCCTGGCTGGCCTCGCGTTGCATGATTTACTTTACAAAGCTTGTGGACCATTAGATCGGGTGAGTTGCCGACTTACCCACGGTTCAGTCAAAGTGAAGGAACATGCTTTTCTGCTTTGGACAGCCGCTATAGCAGGAATACAAGGATATGAGATACGGACACTGGAGAATAACAGAGTGGGCACGGACTACTTTCTAGCCCCATCATCGATATAGTACTCTAAGCAGGTCCACCATAACTCCTTCCTCGTCAACTATCTCGTCATCTACGTCACTACGTACACCGTCGCAATGCTCTACCGCGCCATAGCCAAAGGGAACAGGAAGAGACCGCTCGATCTCAGCATACCTTGCACCCATCAGGGAGAAATCTTGGTACCCTTCTCACGCTATATTTGTCCACTGGGTTCGACAACGTCAGAAGGATCTTTTCCTCAATACTGTCAACTGCCGGCGGAGCTTCAGCTACGGGTTCTTCACTTCTGTGATCAACCGAGCCAGTTTCAGTTTATACATACGTCGCGCGATGTGCGCTCTGAGGCTAAAAGGCTCTTTTTCTCACATTTAGATACTTGGTATCATGTCGAAGCAGCTTGGCTACCCTCAGGCAGCTATGCCGGTCATACCATATATGACTTGGACTTTTTGGCCTGTGCAGAGCAGATCAATGTTGACTTCGATTAGATGATGGAGAGAACATGGATGGATGCCGAGGTCCTGGGACGTTGGGTAGGCACAAAAAAAGAGGCGTTGGCTGCAGCATGCGGAGGTATGAACGGACGCATGCAAGACTTCTGGCGAACTGTACGAAAATGCTTTCCGCAAGCGAGGCATATCATCCTCGGCGATGACCAGAATCGATCTGACTACGATGACGGCCAGCTTCCTCCAGAAGTTTACAGGAAGGTTGGAAAAACGTGTCCTGTTGATGTTAGAGTCTCTGTCGACTTGATTCAAGGCGATGGTTCCACAACCAACCGCATGGAACGGGTACTGTGGCAATTGACCTCGACGCAAGAAGACGCTTCCACCGAAGCCTCCCAAGAATGGAAGCTGCGTCCGATACGTAACGAACCCAGTATTACTCTGCCTAGAAAAGCCTCCCATGGGCCCATGGGAAGATTCCTCGATCATCACATCCTTTGTAACGACATCACCTCCCGGAATCGAGCCATTCGAATATACCGCATCACAGCAACGGAGAAACTCCACTTCGATGGCCTTCACGAACCTTTCGCATGCCCCGCTCCAGCTTGCGACGCATATTTCGACCAAGCTGAAGACTATACCACCCACGTGGTCTCGACGCAACACGACAAACGAGAGGGCCAGTACGATCTTCCCGAGCTTCCCGAGTCGATCGAAAAGCTGTTCGCCAAAAACCAAGAGAGGCTCAATCATCTGACTGCTGTCGCGAGAGCAAACGAAAACAGTTTTCTGAAGTAGTGGGGCAAGCCTGGGTCCGAGAAGCGACGTGTGGCGGAGAAGGAGTTAATGCACCAGCTGGAGAACGACCCGTTGCATGCTCAGGCACCGGATAAGCCGATTTCTGAGCATCCCATGCTAGGAATGGTGTATTGCATAGATCAGGAGTATCCATAGACTCACAAGCAGATTACGATATTGGAGTGTGAGAACTTAAAAATCCCAATAGAGATGATGAGTCTGGTTCTTATAGATACCTCAGTACCTGTGTGCAGTATGCAGCCGTCTGACCCCATCTCCAACAAATCGCTGTGGACATAGACAGCCATGATGGTTACAACCCAGACAGCTACCTGACCTCGGTCGCAGGCCCCTACCCCCCACAGCCGTCTACTTAGCCAACTCCACCGCAATCATACCATTGACATGGCGAACAAGCCTTTCCAAGGCGCCAATCTCCTCCTCCAACCCGACATTCCGGGCCACTAGCGCATCCCTCTCGGCCATTTTCGCAGCTCGCGCTGCCTGATAGCGGTCACGTTCCTTTTCCAATTTCCGCACGGCACTGCGCCTCTTTTCTTCCTGGTCATTGGCAAGATCAAAACGACGGTCGACTTCGCGTTCATACAGGGGGATTGTACGGCCGTTGATGTTAAAGCCGCGCCAAGGCATCTTGTCCGGAACTTGTGATTATAGTTCAGTTGGAAAAGTTTTCGCGGTTTAGGAAGGACTACGTCTAGGAAATAGATGCGCAACTTATAGTATTGGTGCTTAGGAACGTGTTAGTTTTCTGGAAGGCCACGTTGACTGGGTGAACTGTTATGGGACGTCCATACTGGCTGGGGCATAAAACGATAAATGGATGTAGTTGCATGCTCAAAACTCATGTGAAGATGATACCACCATCGATGACGATAGTCTGACCTGTCATGTAGTCGCTGTCCTTACTAGCCAGAAAACTCACCGTACTAGCCACGTCCTCCGGCACGCTTGTCCTTCCCAACGCTATCAAGTCATCAGTGTACTTCTTGATCGTCTCACCTTTCTTCGCTCCCGTCTTCTCACCCAACTTCTCGTCTATGAGGTCCCACATTGCAGTGCCAACAATACCAGGTGCGTACGCGTTGACGGTGATCTTGTGCTCAGCCATCTCCATAGCAAACGCTTGAGTCATGCCTCTGACCGCCCACTTGGACGCGCTGTAGTGTGACAGCAGCGGAAACGGCTTGAAGGCCACGATGGATGCTGCGCCCAGGAGTTTGCCGCCAGAGCCCTGTGAGATCATCTGCTCCGCTGCGGCCTTGTAGCAGTTGAAGACGCCATAGACTAGCGGGCGGACGTGGTCAGCAGGGGGCGCTGTTGACAAGGCTTGGAGACTTACCATTGACTTCGAACATCCTCTTGAAGTCTTGCTCGGTCAATTCTAAGAGACCCTTGACCTGCGCGATACCTGCGTTTGCGATCATCGTGTTCAAAGGGCCTAGCTCTGAAGCAGATGTCTTTACTAGCTCTTGCACTTCTTGCAGATTCGATACATCTGCTGCAAATGCGAATGCCTTTCGACCGAGACCCTCGATTTCTTTGACTACTTCGTCACAGCCTGATTTGTTTGCTGCAACGTCGTTGATGCACACGTCGTAGCCGTCGTTTGCTAATCGCAGCGCTATGGCTTTACCGCTAATTGCTGTCAATTGGTTTCTCAGGTCTGTTTGCCTATGGTGATGATTCACATTCCACGCGAAGATCCCGTCACGATTGCTGTCCTGCTGCTCCCTGCCGCTGGCGTAGCATAGCTGCGTGCCCACCGTGGCACCTGAGTCACAGCACGAGCTGTGATCGCAGATCGAAACGTCGCTTGGCAGAGTGTCCTTGCTGGTATGTGAATGGACATTGCGGGTAGGCAAGCAGCAGATTGGTGCTTGGGACAGGAAGGTACGGCTGTGTATAAACTAGCTTGGTCAAGCGAAATCGACAGTTACAAGACGTTTACGAGGTTGCCAGGAGCATATGTAGTGTGGTCAAGAGGTATGGATAGCTCCCTCCCGGCTATATGGAGGACGCGCATACCCCTCTTGCATGTTCGAATCGGCATGGTTCCATGTAGCCCAGGCGTCGGGGTAATATAGCACGACTAATGTGACGTTTAAGTTTGTGGTACCACTGACACGCCCTTACCGACTACGTTAGCACGGTGGACCTGACAGCCAAAAAGGCGCACGGCGGAGCTGGCGACGGGAGCAAGAGTGAGGAGGAATTGGGAGCTTGCGGCGAAGCGGAGGTGTACGAGCCTCTCCCTTTTGGGTCTAGTTTAGACTCTTTCTCGGGTGCAGTTGCGCCCGGGCGTTGCAGCTCGCGGGCATCAACAACCAAACAAGCACAAACCTCGTCACCACAAGCTTGACAAGATGTCTCGACAAAGTATGGCGCCGAATCGCAATCTTTCTTTGACAGAGGAATTGGAGAAACTGGAGCAGTCAATCACCCTCACCCTCCAAGGTAAACAGCCTCCACTTCTACCCCACCAGCCCAACTGACAAGAGCAGAAATCGACCACAACTTCAGTCGCGCGCATCGCATTGTCACTACAGGAATCCTACCGATCGTCGAGCAATATGGAAAGCATTCTGAGGCTGTCTGGGAAGGCTCAAAGGTGCGCGGCCTCGACCAATCGATGCAAGCAAAACACTGACAACTCGCCAGTTCTGGAAGCAGTTCTTCGAAGCCAGCGCAAACGTGTCACTGTCCGGCTACGAGGCCCCACAAGACGACTCAACTGCGCAGGACGATTCGCAACATGAGGAGACATATGAGGACGACGAGACGATGACTGGAGAGCCGACCAGAGGAGGAGCCACCACGCCGCAGCGGCCAGTCTCCTCGCACGACGGCATGGACGAGACTATGACACTCGACTCGCCTTCCATGGGCCATAGTACACCTGGCATGCCGCAATCGCTAAGAAAGGGCGCGTATGGCGACGGCGACGAGCTAGACGCTGATGAGGAGGCACCGCAATTTGCTGGGCTCTCTTCGCCATATGAAGCTCTCAGGCAGGAGTTGGGTGGGCCGTCGGGTTCCAGGACTCCAAAGTTTGAGCCGGTCACGCCTGGTAAATCACAGGCGCTCCCAGACATGACAGGCTTTGATTCTTCGCCCTTCGTTCAGCCCACAACAACCAAAAAGTTGCAATTCAACCAGGACCCACTCATGCACCGGGTCCTAGACAAGACGTTTCGCGTGCAGGCGACACCGCTTATCAGCCCCAGAAAATACAAGCCGACTGGGGCTTTCACACCAGGCCGTGCTGCGCCTACCCCTCGCGAGACTGCTGCTACCTCGAGACTGCCCAAATGGGACGACTCGTCGCCTCCTTCCTCGCCTGCGCCGCAGCTGCGTGCTGATATATTCTCGCCCATGAAGACGCCTCGCACACCAGGCGTGAGCGTACAAACACCGGCGAAGGGCAAGACGCCTGTGAGCATGGGCAGGGATCAAGATTATGTCGACTACAGCGACGACGATGAGCTCGACTTCAGCCCACCAAAGACTATTCAGTTCCACATCCCACAGACGAAGCTCCTGCAAACACCCGGTATGTCTGTGAGATAAAACCAGCATTCGTGCGCTAACAGTCATGCAGCTCGAGAGGCCAGTAGGCGCATCGTCGACGATCTGCTCATGACTGCCGGAGGCGACTTCACAGATACAACGGGCGGTATGGAGGACGATAGTCCGAGTGTAGTTAGGCGACAGGTTGATCTAGACGACAGCTTCTAGAAGAAGTAATCTTGTCGCGCGGGTCGCTTTGTTGTCGTTCAAATCAAGATACCCAGAGTGCCACGATTCATGTTGATAGGAATCCAGCATGTTGTCTGATCCACACAAATACCCACAATCACAATTGTTGAAGTCGATTAGGTAGGTAGGTAGTCTAGTGTGACCGAACAGCTGGCATGTGATGATCTGAGCCTGGGGCCACTCGCGCTAGCGGGAACTATTGGCTAGGGACCTTCGGCAGCTCCATCGTCATCCCCAGCAATTCAAGGTCCGCGTGTCCCCCAAGGAGACAGATGTCCTTCGTGCTTCCCTCTCCAGACATAGACACTCGCTTCACAAGTAATGCCTAAAGACAAACGACCACCGACATCGGGCTACGCTCGGATAGCGCAGGCAGAGGAGGAAGAGGACTCGGACGCCGGGTCTGAGGAAGGCTTTCATCAGGAATCCATATCCAACGGCCATTATGCTCCGATACAGCCCCCGCGAGGCTCACGCATGCGCATGCCGGGCGACTCGGCGCCAGGGTCACCGAATGCACGTCGAACAGCCTCGGGGCGCAGACACCGAGCGAATTCGGGAGTCGACATCAAAGCCATAAACGCGCGATTCGAACGATGGGCAGACGAGATTGCGCAGAAGTTCAAGTTCAAGAAGCAGAGAGAAGGGCCAGACGACGAGCAGCTCGAGATTCATCACTCTGTCTTCCAGGCGCCGGACGGTGTAAGACCAGCAACAGCAGAGTCGCTGCAATTCGACTACGATGCACCTGGCTCGTCAGAGCGCATGACCAAGATGGAGTTCGATGACATAGTGGAGAGCGTGCGAACGGCAATAGAGTTGGGCGTGCACCCCAAGCTTATCACGCAGGGCAGTTCGGGCAGCTACTTTGCACGCAACACGCAGGGCAAGGTTGTGGGTGTCTTCAAGCCCAAGGACGAAGAGCCGTACGCGTCGCGCAATCCCAAGTGGACGAAATGGATACATCGCAACCTGTTTCCATTCTTCTTTGGGCGCGCCTGTCTCATTCCAAATTTGAGTTACATCTCCGAAGCCGCCGCATACGTCCTCGACACCCAACTTCGAACGAACATCGTACCATACACAGACATTGTAGATCTCTCGTCCAAGTCGTTCTACTATGACTTTTGGGAGAGACGCGCCTTCTACAGAAAAGGGAAGCCTTTCCCGGAGAAGCCTGGTAGTTTCCAGGTCTTCCTCAAAGGCTTCAAGGACGCCAACATCTTTCTGAAAGAGAACCCTTGGCCAGATCAGCATGCCCAGAGCCTAAACGCTGCATCTCGGCGAAAGAAGAGGAGATGGGCCGAGGACTGTCGACCGAGCGGACCACAGTCCGACAACGAGGACGATGAGGATCGACCAGGCTCGCCGGACGACCGACGGCGAGGGTTCTGGACGCCTGCACTCCAGCAATCCTTGAGAGAGCAATTGGAGAAGCTTGTCATCCTCGACTACATCATGCGCAATACGGACAGAGGGTTAGACAACTGGATGATCAAGATCGATCAAAAGACACAAGAAGCTACCATCATCGCTGAACCGCCAAAGCTCGACGAGGAAGAAGATGGCGATGACGCACCGAGCCAATACACACGGCAATCAATGTCCGAATTGGATCCTTACGGACGTAGAGAGCCCATGAGAGCATCCAGTCGCTCCAACACACCAAGACAGACCGGTCCTATGCCAGAGATCACTCTTGGTGCCATCGACAACAGTTTGTCCTGGCCTTGGAAACACCCCGACGCTGTGAGTGTCGCTACCTTACTGCAACTAAATATGTACTGACCTGTCTACAGTGGCGCAGCTATCCATTCGGCTGGCTCTTCCTACCTGTCTCCCTCATCGGCCAGCCCTTCTCCGAGGCTACCCGCAAGCACTTCCTCCCGCTTCTCACGTCGAAACAATGGTGGAGCGACACACAAAGTGCACTCAGAAAGTGCTTCTCTCAAGATGCCGACTTTAAGGAGCGAATGTACGCGAAGCAGATCGCCGTCATGAAGGGACAGGCTTGGAACGTGGTGGAGACGCTCAAGACGCCTGACCATGGCCCACTCGAGCTCACTAGACGAGCCCGTGTGTGCGTCTGGGACGACATCGTCGAAGTGCCCATTGCTGTACCGTTGCGTGCACCCTCGGCAGACATGCGGCGGAAGCAGCTGCCCACTCGACAACAGAAGCGAGACGAACAAGAAGAGATGGATATCACGGCCCTCCAAACACCGCCACAGAAACCTCAACCCGATCTTCTGATGAACTCTCCACCCCTCGATGCGGCGCACGAGAACCGCTTCAACCTCACCCGCGACTCCTCATCGTTTGACGCTCGGCGTGTCAACAACAGCAACGGCCCCGTTTCGCCCGCGACGGTCGGCGATATGCCCTGGGCGAGTCAGGATGTATCTGGATCGAACGGCCGACCAGCGCATCGTTCGCGCGTGAGTTACGACCACCCTCGTCGTGACGGCGGTAAGCGCCATCGCCGCTTTTCCCTGAATTTGCATAGAAATGATTACGACGAAGATGACGGCGATCTGGGGTACGCGGCAAACGAAGACATGGAAGGTAACCGCAAGAAGGTCATTGTGGAGAGACTGGAGATGGTTAAGGGCAGGAACCCGGTGTTCACATGGTGTTAGTGGGCTTTGTGATATTGATGAGCTTTGCGATGTTGATCTATAATGTGGACCTGCAAGAAGGGAAGCGTTTTGCATAGCCGGTGTTGGATTAGGCGTTTTGCATTATGGCGTTGGATGGATGCAACCTTGTAGCAACATCATACACCTATGTAGTAACACATAGATTTCGCGACGACGGCTTACCCGCGGCACGGAAATGAAGCACGATAACGCAGTCGCCCGCACGTCAGATGCTTACAGGGTTAATATCGTTTCGGTCTCCCCCCCCCCCCCCCACAAACGCGGCGCATAATCAGCGCCTGGAGGCGTGAAAGGCCTGTAAGTCATGTGGTCATTTCTGGCAGGCAGAAACAAGTGGGCCCAGTGTGGCTAGTGCCATCTTCAACAGAACGCGAGAGTTCAACATCGCGAATACCTCATCATTGCTTGCTGCGAAGCGCGCTTTTCTCGTCTGAGATGCATTGACAAGCAGCGTGTCTCTCATCCCACTTTTTACGGACCGCGATATGAGAATCAGGAGCTCGCTGCCGCACCTCCCACCTTCTCTTGCCCGGCCGCCCGATCTGAGTGGCGCGTGACCTGTGTACCTCACCCGCGTCGACGCCAGGGATTTGCACGCAACGGTTATTGTTCAGACTTCAAAAGCAGGTCATCACCCATCAAGATTTCTCTTCGTAAAGCTTGAATAGCATCTTTAAGAATTTTGCATTGGCTGCCCTCTTAGCATCTCGGTGCTGCATGCGCTGTGCCAGCGAGCATCGAGGCATCAGGGAAAGAGAGAGGGAGTGAACTTTACCTGACTGAACCCCGTGGGAGCCGTCTCTCACCTGTAACAACATCTGTGTTTTCGTTTGTACACTATGAATCCCGCTCTTTTACTTGACCCTCGTGGGGCGCGCAAGAAAGGTAATCTCTTCCTTGTCTCTCTTTTCAATCTTCTTCCTCCCTTCCGCCTTCTTCCTCTATAACACAAACACCCCAATTTCTAGCCAATATGGATCCTGACGATGTTGATCTCGACATGGGCGATTTGCTTTATAACGCCCATTCGCCCTCAGGCTCATTGGCGGTTCAACACTGGATTGACAGATCAAATGAGCCCGCCTACTGTTCTTTCACCGACCTGGGAGCTCATGACTTATCGTCAGAGACAACGCCATCCGATACTGAGCTAACAGCGCATCTTTCAGGCGAACAGGCCCCGCAAAACAGCCAGGCAGCAACAACCCCTCGCTATGACCCCACAGCACTTTTCAACCCAAAGTCATCGTCAAAGCGTCCCGCGACCTCGTCAGAGCCCAGCGTAAGCAGTCGCTCTGAGACCGCCAGTGCAGGTCAGGTGTCGCTCGTAGAACGTCTTCACAATGTCCATGAGCGCGCCGCATCTCCAGCAAAGCGCGTGAAAACCACGGAAGAGCAGCTGCGCAAGAAGCAATCTTCGACCGGTTCTCAGTTTGGAGGCAGCGGCTCACTTGACTTAAGCAAAAGTAACGGAGGCACTCCTGTATCTCAAACGACCACGCTCGATCTCACAATGAGTATGCCTGTGACGCTCTCTCTGAACGTCATGTGCTAACCACTTTTAGGCGACGGTGAAGATGAAGTCACAGTCGTGCAGGACAACATGTCACAGATGATATGCATCGGCAAGGTAGAGCAGACGTACTGCATGGCGCATGCTGTACCATTCCCCGATCCTAGGAAGTACAGCGGCAACCACGGAGCCTATGGCAGGATAAAAGTGGGCTTTCGGAGAGCAGCTGGTACACACAATAACATCATCCTTGTCACAGATGCCACTGGCAGAGAATTTGGCAAAGTCGATGGTAAAACTGCAAATGCTATCGCGGCGCTGATGGATAGTGCCAAAAATAGTGGTCTTATGTGGGCTGCTTGGACGGACCCCCGGAAGAAGAGCAGTAGCGATCCCACAACGCCCGGCGAGGCGCATCACGCTCTCATCTCTATGACGGTGCAGCTGTACTGCCCTCGTAAAAACGCCCACGGCCTTGGCACGTATCTCAAAAGCAAGAATGCTAGGCTCACTAGGCCTGTGTTCGAAGTCGAGAAGTACGACTACTTCAATCCACAGACACAAGAGGTAACTCTGAGGAACCAACTTCAACATCCAACTCCTGGACTCGCAAACATGCATGCAGGACATGCTTCCGCCAGCCCCGCGGTTAACTACGTCTTGCGCAGCGTGGACGAGATCCGCGACGATGTTCAGAATGTTTTCGATACTGTCGTTGGTAGCTCAGAGGCAGTGGCCATGCGCGAGCCGTCATCACACATCAAGACCGAGCTTTACCCCCACCAGAAGCAGGCTCTCCACTTCATGTGGGAACGAGAGCAGGACCACACTGGTGAGGAAGCCGAAAAGGTCGATCCGCTATGGAAGCCGCAGTATCTCGACAACGGCCGCAAAGGTTATGTACACGTCATCACTGGCGAGAGAAAAGAGGATAAAGACCAACCATGTCGTGGAGGAATACTCGCGGATGAGATGGGATTGGGCAAGACTCTCAGCGTTTTGTCTCTTGTATCGGATGATTCGTCCACAAAGGATGCTGCCGAATTTTCCCAGAAGAAGCCGCCGCGACTTGAGGGCAATAGCATTCAGCCAGTCTTCAACAGCCGAGCAACTCTTCTAGTGTGTCCTCTCAGCACAATGACGAACTGGAAAGAGCAATTGAAGGACCATTTTCCAGCCGGCGGTGCGCTGAAGTGGACCCGCTACCATGGCAGCGAGCGTTTTGATATCAAACCGCACGACTTGGCAGACAACGATATTGTGGTTACCACCTACCACATTATCGCCAAAGATATTCTCGACAAGCGGCGCCCATTGCCCTACATCAACTGGTTCCGCATCGTGCTCGACGAGGCACATACTATCCGCAACCCAACTGCACAATCTCGAGCAACGATTGCGCTTCCCGGACAAAGGCGTTGGGCTGTCACTGGTACACCTGTTCAGAATCGACTCGAGGTAAGTGTTTATCCGATTGTGGTGGCAAGACTATAACTGACTTGCTTCACAGGACCTTGGTGCACTTTTCAGCTTTATAAGGCTTCGACCGTTCGATTCTACGTACGGTTTTAACTTGTTCATCCTTAGTCCTTTCAAAGCTGCCGATCCAGATGTCATACCCAAATTGCAACTGCTGGTGAGCACAGTCACCATTCGACGCACGAAGGAGATCATCAAGGACAAGGTACCCAAGCGTGCCGATTTGATCGTGCGCCTCAACTTTTCAAAAGCTGAGCAACAACTTCATGATTGGTTTGAGAAAGATACACAGCGTAAGGTTAATGCCGTGACAACGGGTGATAAATTGGGAGGCCACTCCTACGCTCGCATTCTGACTGCCATTCTCAACCTTCGTCTCATCTGCGCTCACGGGCGTGACCTGCTGAACGAAGAAGCTTTAAAGACAACCGACGGCATGACATCCGATCAGCCTATGGAGATTACTGAAGATGAGGAGGAAGTACCATCCCTAACGAGACAGCAGGCGTATGAGATGTTGGACATGCTCAGTCAGACAAGCGCTGATCTGTGCGCATACTGTCAAAAGTCTGTCTTCAACGATGTCGATGCTGATGACGAGGATGAAGACGGCGAACCTCCGAACCTGATTGGCCATATGACAACCTGTTATCACGTCGTCTGTCCGAAGCATGGAAAGAAGCTTAAGTCAGACTTCAACAATAACAAAGATAAGAGTGGGATGGTCAAGTGTCATTTCTGCGACGATAGGGTCAAGGCTTCTCTGTTCGAGCTTAAGCGCGACGACTACCAGAACTTTTACGACGAGCGCGAGCAGATGCGCAAAGATCCCAAGTTGTCGAAGAAGATCAACAAGTACTCCGGCCCTCATACCAAGACGCAAGCTCTTCTCAACGATCTTGCGGAGTTCTCCAAGTGGAGCGACGACAACCCTGACGAGCGTCCCATCAAGAGGTGATATTTAGTACCAACAGGCGACGAAGAGCGTGTGCTAATCTACTACAGCGTCGTCTTTTCTAGCTGGACAACTCACCTCGACCTCATCGAGATTGCGCTCAAAAACCATGGTCATATATACGTCCGCCTTGACGGCCGCATGTCCCGCGACGCCCGCGACAAGTCCATGCGTATCTTCCGCGAAGACCCCACCGTACGTGTGATGCTCGTTTCTATCGGCGCAGGCGGTCTTGGTTTGAACTTGACCACTGCCAACAAAGTCTTCATGATGGAGCCACAATTCAACCCGGCTGCAGAAGCTCAGGCAGTAGACCGGGTGCACCGCCTAGGTCAAGATAGGGAGGTTACGATCAAGCGGTTCATCATGGACAAGTCATTCGAAGAGAAGATGCTCTTGCTGCAGAGTAAGAAGAAGGCGTTGGCTGATCTCACAATGAGTCGTGGGAAGAAGAAGGGAGAGGACGCGAAGCAGAGGCTGGAAGAGCTGAGGAGCTTATTTAGGTAAGCGAACAACGAGAGCCAGATGTCGACGGTTCATCCTGCGCAGCGGAGAACGATTATGCATGGAAAATATGGGGAAATCTTGAGGAAATATGTATTGGTATGGAGATGGGAAATTGGCGCTATCTCTCAGGCTGCGCTGCTCGGCAACAGATGGCGGACTTCTCACTACATCACTACATCACATCATCTGCAGACTTGATCAGCAGATTGCATCCACTGAGCGCTCCTGCGCAGGTCATACTGCCGGATAGGACACGTTTTCGGCACATCTATTACCAATTCAAAACACAGCATTGTTCAACCTCTTGTCCAATTACAGCCCCATGCCAAACGCCCAAATCTCTTCTTTTCTTCCGCCTCTCTTCTCCTTGCACTCTTGTAAAAGCGGCAGTAGAACCAGTGACCACAGAGAAAGCCAAGGGCTTATGGTTGGTTATATTCCGTGTGCCATACTCCGCAGCCGTACAGGCGACGGATCAGCCTCGTCACACAACATAAGCCATCACGCAGCGTAGTCCGCGGTGGACGCTTTTCAGCACTCGACTGAATTGAAATGACGTGACTTACAGTTCTCTTTTCTCTGTTTCATATAGGGATGTCGCTGGGTGCTCCTGCCAGATTGCCTCTCAGGGCCGATCATTCCTCGATCACACCACAGACCCCGCCTAACTTCACGAAGGCGCACTTCACAATATCATCTCTTCTCTCTCCAAAACGCTCTGCGTCAAGCTCGGTAGCTATCTATATCAGCGCTCGATTGACGGAACTCGGCTTGGCCAAGAGTTAATACCACGTACGGTCGATCATTGTGACTGCCTTCCCAGTGCAAGCTTTCACACTACTACAGACCTGGAACTGGATACGGTTCGAGTTAATTTTTTTTTCGATGCAAGCAACATTCACGACCTGTGTCGAGTAGGCACAATGCTACAAGTCTGCTCCGGTAACCGGATTCGCGACCACCTTCTATCGACGTCGTTGCCTGCCTCGAGGCAAACGGTCGATGGCTGCACAACATCGACTCTGAACGTGAATCAGCACTGTGCAACAACAACTGCTCACCTCAGAGGGGACTTCTCTACTTGGCGATTGTGAAGCTCGGAGCTGCACGCGCCACCTTTTGTGGCGCCGGTTGAACGGATGGTTAAAGTGTGGCTGCGGGTAAGTCGCGGGGTGAGCCGTCAGGTCCACATCATCTCCACAGCTTTGTTTTGCCCAGTTTTCGTACCTGCTCGACGGTCATGCATAATTACGCTGTTTACTAGCTAACATAACGCAGAAGGAAGGACACCAAGATGGAGCTACTTCGCTAACGGTACCGGTCGAACGACTGTCGTAACTCGGGCGCAACAGGTATGTTACACGAGATGAATGCATCACTAATGTGCCGATGAATGGAGAAACTAATGCGTATGTGCTAACACTCGTATGTCATAGATCTCTGCATATGCTGTAATCTACCTGTCCCCTGGTAAATAGCCAAGCATTGTATCGTCTTGTAACTGGACACAAACGAACTCATATCACGCACACCTAGGTGGTGTAGAAGAAGTCAGGTCGCTCGTCACCCATGATCTCAAGCTCCTCCTCAGTCTTGTTATGCATCCAGTGGTCGCGCTTACCCTCTTTACGGAGCCTATTCTCGCGCTTGAGCATGAAGTGCATGAAGACTGTTCCACCGAACAGAAAGAGGAACTGGTAGGCGAGCACGACACCGTGGCCGGTCCAGTATCTTGGCTTCTCCTTCGCCGAGTAGATGTTGGACGAAACGACACCGTTCAGGTTACCCCAACCAACCACAACACCAACCATTACACCGCGCTTCAGCGAGCCTTCGACGTTGTTGGACGCCCAAGTGAGTGTGTTCGAGACGGTGGGGTAGATTCCGACAGCACCGAGGAAGGTACCGGCGTACTGAACGTGCGCATTGTCAGTGGCAAGAAGCATGGCGAAACCGATGCAGCCGATGAGTGAGATGACCATGTTGCAGTAACCGCGCCACTTGGTACGGTCTCCTACGAAACCCACAACAACTGTCATGGCAGCGGCAACAGCGTAAGGAGGAACAGACATCAGCTGAGCCTTGGTACCAGTATAGCCCATAGCAAGAAGAATGGTAGGCAAAAAGAGGGAGAAGCAGTATAGAGGGCAGAGGCAGCCCATGTAGATGACGGCGTAACCCCAGGTCTTCCAGTCCTTGAGCGCAGCGTAAACGTGGCGGCGATCAATATGTCCGACGGTGGCACGCGACTGGCCGTCAGCGCGGAGACGGCGGAGAGCACGCATCTTCTCGTCGGCTGTAAGGAAGCCGGCTGTGTCAGGGAAATCAAAGGTCATCCACCAGCAAACAATACCAACTCCGACAGTCATCAAACCCTCGATAATGAAGATCCAGCGCCATCCCGCGTAGCCACCGATGCCGTTCATTTCAGTAATGGCTGCGGCGAGCAGGCCTCCGAAGGATCCGGCCAGCGCTGCGGCGGAAAAGAACAAAGCAGCACGGAGACCGAGTTCCTGACGACGGTACCAGCAGCTGAGATAGTAATTGACTCCCGGAAACAGTCCAGCTTCTGCGATACCGAGGAACCATCGGCAAGCGAGCAGACCGGCCTTGTTGGTCACCACACCCATCAGAGTCATGATGATACCCCAGGCAAGGATGATAGCGGTGAAGAAGACGCGGGGAGACCACTTCTTGATCAGAATGTTGGTGATAGGCTCAAAACCAGCGTAGGAAATGAAGAAAATTGTGAGAGCGTTGTTGTAGTCGCGACCACCCATGCCCAGGTCAGGCTCCATCTTCGCAACGCGGGCGTTACCGATATTTGTGCGGTCCAAGAAACTATAAGACGGTCAGAAAGTGTCGGACAATGAGCGGACTCCTGAAAAGCTTGCTGGTTGTGTCGTGCGACAGGTCGTAAGGGGAACACTTACGACAGAAGATACAAAAGAGAAAGCCACGGGATCAGCCAGCGATCCATCTTCCAGACGAGGGCCCTGTCCTACGGGGTGTCAGCAAGAGAACTTGAGAAGAGTTATGAGAAATGTTTGAACATACAAGGCTGGCTCGCTCCTCGTCGCTCTTGCCAACGTCTGGATCGGGAAGATCATCGTAGTCGATGCCGGCACCAGAGGAGCTTAGGTCAGAGTTGTCGTTGTAAATGGCAGCCGACTTCTCATTGTCAGAGCGGAGGGTGGGGTCAGTGACCTCAGGGCCTATTGCGTGGCTCTTCTCATCGACCATGATGACTGATGGTGTTGGAGAGATTCAAAGAGTCTTGTGGTGCACAATCAGAAAGAAACGCGTCTGGGGGACGCCCAGGGTCTCTATATGTACTCGCACTGCTTACCCACCGTATCAGAAAGACCTAGGTCTATCATGGTGGGCAAGGATAGTGCAGTGCTAGCGTCTTACTGGTCCGGTCCCCATGGGGGCGGTTGGACAAGAAGCGGCGCCGGGGGGATCCTGCTTGGCCCGTTTGCACAATGCATCCGAGCGTGGCGGAGTGAGATTACAGAGGAAGAAGGCCCAAGCCATCGGAAGCCGCAGCGTACCGGTACGGTTCCACGAGAGCACTGCATTGTCAAGCATGTCGCACGCGGCTCCGGGCAGAGCGAGACAGTGCAGTCTCGCGTCTATCACTGGTAGCACCAGAGTGAACCCTATCGCGGTAATATAACCCTGTGCAGGTTCCGTTTCAGTCGCCATTCCTTCCCTCGGAGGCGCGTACCGGTACCTTGAGGGCCGATTGACAATGGCAGTCGCAGTGTCAATTATCCCAGACTTCTTCCTGTGACACTCATTACGTCGGGCCAAGAGCATGGTTCTGGTAAGTGTTGGATTCTCGAATCCCCGAGGCGGCGTCAAGGAAGAGGCTGGGCTCCAGCAATTTCTCAGAGAAAAGCCACCCAAGACCTTGGCACAACGCCTCCACAAGCCAAACAAGCACGCAGATACGGATGAGGCCTTTAGGCAAACGAGGATGCATCTTCAGCCGGCAGGGGATCGAAGCTTTGCCAAAGCGCCTCCGACGGTCGCACAAGACGCCCGCTCTTTTGCGACGCAGTCATTTTGAATTCATCGTGATGTTGCTGACGCCGCAGATCTCGCCCACATCGTCCTCCCCGCGTTCACAAGTGCGGAGCGCAGGATTCCACTAGGCTTGGCCCACAGTGTGGGCCTGGCCTCCAGTTTCTCCCCCGCGTTCGGAGGACCCGCCGTGAGGAGCGTGCACAATTTCCCCAGACAATACTACTCCAAGTACCGCGGAGTAAAGTAAGCAACACCTGGCCTTTGTCTCAAGGGCCAGCCTGCTCCGCTACCGGGAGCCTTCTTGTGGTTAGTATATCTGGTCAAGCTCAAGGACAAAGCCACCTGCTGACGGGAGCCCAGTGCACGCAGATGAGAAGCAACGTCGGGTAAATGGAGCACAGCCGCCCTGCGATTCGCTCGCATATCGGCCATGGCGCCTCCGCCCAGCGGGACAAAGGGAACGCTGCGCCGCGGCTGTTCAAACACTTCGCCTATCTGGTTTTAGGTACAGTAAGTTGCCCACCCTTGCTGCTGTCTCATCAACTCGTACGTCGGAGTACCTACCAGTTGCTACGAATTCAATAGCGATTGCACTAGGCAGTCAGCATCAAGTGGCAGCAGCCATGACAGATCAATGCGACCTCGACATGTGTGACACAGGTATCAAATTCTTGGGTTCTCCAATTGGAGCCTACAGAGTAGTGAGCACTTGCCAAGTATGTCCCACACGTGGCCGCCCGCCGGCCTTGGTATGCATCTGCATTTTGCTTACCACCGAACGCGCAATACCTTTTGCATACATGTTTGTGTGCTGGCTCGTTCCGTCGCTCGGTTTGTCAATGATGCGCTGCCCCGAGCCAATCTCGCTCCAATCTACTATGTACTTCCAAGACAAGATTCAACACCATATCAACTACCGACTCCAAGCCTCATCTCCAGCCAAGCTACGGTTCTAGTCTCCAAGGCCGCCGATCGTGTCGTGCACCACCCGACGCCATGTGCCGATGGCGAAGGCGTCGTCGCGTGGTTGCGGCGATCTGGGTCTATGATCTTTGACATGTCTGGAGATGAATCCATTTGGCTGGTCGACCGTTAATCTATCGAATCTACCGAAGAAGTGATCGACCAGCCCAGCGTCCGTTATGCAAGGCCCAAGTCTACGGACTTGGAACCCGCCGTTGGCAATTATAGTTTGATCTATTGATGCGAACATGACGACCTGATTGCAAGCAGCGGATTCTGGATGCGCCTGGGTAAATTGGAGAAGACTGCAAGAAGGCGAGTGGAACAATTTCAGCCGCGTCTGCGGTCAAGAGCATGTTGCATTGTTTCAAGGTAAGCATCTCGGTTGCATATGCATTCTATTCAACATTACACCGTTGCCCTGCCTGCGCGCTTACGAGCACGGGGCAGCCGTGGGCTCCCCGGCTTGTCACATACGGCACGCTCTTTTGTGCAGTGGGTGTGCTACCCCAGCTTTTACCCTTACATACGAGATGCCTGAAACCGAAACAAAGGACCGTCCGTGTGCACAGGCTCTTCTACAACTGTGCCGCAATATCGCAAGATTGTGTGATTGCTGCGGCATGGCGGGAAGACTGAAGGATTGCCGCGAAGGACGCCGCGAAGGACGTGTACGATGCAGGGGGCATGCACTCACGGTCGCACATCACTTTTTGGGCGTGCGGCAAGGCGTCCACCAATAGTGCCAATATTCGTCAAGCACGCGTTTGCTCAAGTCAACGCATGTTGTGATTCATCACTATGCTACGTTTTCGAGTGGTGGCGGACGCTGTGCTTTCCGCACCTCTCTTTTGCAGCCTCTATTTACAGACTATACGCAGACGTCCATCCTGGCGACGCTGGGATCATGGTCGGAGACTTGCTCGTCGTACGACACCCATGTAGTGAGATGGACATGTTCGTACTTCGCCTTATCAGTCAGGCTCGGCGAGATGAACATGTGGTCGAGCTGCTGCGCGTTCATGTCAAACAGGTATGTGTAGCGTTCGAGCTCGTCAATCTTGGCTACGGCGTCCATATCCTTCAGCCCGGAGATCTTCACGTATTCCTTCAGCGGCTCAACGAAAGTGAACTCGTTGAAATCACCGGCTGTGATAATGCGGGCGTTCTTGTCTTTGCTGAGGATTTCCTAAGAAGATGTTAGCCGCCGCTAGAACGATTGCCCCGGTTGCAGTTGCACTCGTAAGGGTACGATCCCTTCGTGCGGAGAGTGGCGTCGTGTACTACCACGGCTCAAATAGACCGCCTCAAAGTAGTCTGCAGCCTCCTCGCAAATACGAACGTGGGAGAGTCTTTGGAGTTCTTGGGACACCATTAAACGTACCTTAACGAAGCTCGCGGTTAGCGTAGCCTGTTCCAGCCTATCATCGACACCGCCGTTCACGGGAGGTCGCGCATCACCCATGATGCTGCTGCTTCCGCCCTTGGATCCGAAGTGCACATTGATGGTGAAGAAGTTGCCAGACACCTTGCCCTTCTTCCCAATCACCTCCCACTGCGCGACAAGAGGCTTGCGGCTTGCTGACCACGCCGGGTTCGCGGGATCGATACGACCCGGGTTGAAGCTGAGAGAAGGACCATCAAGGACTGCTGTCGCGTCCAGAGAGCCGCCTGGGTTGGCATTGAATAGGCGGACGAGCGACGACTTGTAGAGATACGCGACCCGGATGTTTCCACCAGGTGCGCCACCGTCCTGGTCATCTACAGGGGCGATGTCAATGAAGCTGTAGTTTGGACCCCCCGCGGCGCTGATAGCCTGTGTCAAGGTAGTCAAAGTAAGGTTCGCGGATACGACTGGAGCGGGGTTAGCTTGGCGTCAAAGAGGACATAAAGGTGCTGCCGGCCGCGCATGACGGTGCAAAGGAGACTTGGCAAAGGGGCGTTCGAGACTGACCTGCATCGTTCGTCACGCCATTATCGTCCTGGACTTCTTGGATGAAGACGACATCTGGGCTCTTCAGGTAATCCACGATCTGCTCGGCGACGTGGGGAAGGTGTTCCGAGGTGGGTGCCAAGTTCTCGACATTATAGGCGCCAAAGGTAATGCCGCCGCAGTCTTTCTTGGACTCGAGTTTGGTCGGCTTGGGTGTCAGGGGCTTCTTGGAGGCTGTCACCTTCAAAGCAGTTGAAGGCAAGATGCGGTAGTACCCAAATGCATACGTAACAACTCCGGTAATCTCCTCGAGACTGTCTCCCATACGAGTCTCGGTGGGGTTCTTGGTGCCGTCGAGCGGCGTACCAATGGTGATGGCTTCTGGATTGGCATCCTTATCGGTCGTGGTCAAACCATCACGGTCGTTCGTCCCAGTAACCTTCCAGCTCCCCGCGACCCATGTATCGCCGTACTGATTCGGCTTTGTAAGGGCCCTCGCCTTCTTGACAGTGACCAACTCGCCCGTCAAGCTCTCCCAGAAATCCAGCCCGTACTTCTTCGGCTCGAGCGTTGGATTCGCAACGCTGATCTGCGACACGTTGTTCGGCACAGCGAAGACATCCCCCCCATCCAAACTGCTGTACTGCTCTGTCGGCGGGCTGCCAGTGTCCTTGCCTATCACCAGTGGGGCCACTTTGTTCCCCCTGCTGACTACCTGTCCCAGCACGGGCGTTGAGATCTGCGTCAGGAAGATGTAGTCCTTATTGCTGCGGTACTCGGCCACCTTGCCGCCGAGGGTGATCGCGTCGCCGACGGTCAGGTTGGCGCCGAATGTTTTTCCATAGACGTAGATGGATTCCGAGGTGCGGTCGTCGTTATCTGGGGTTGTCGAACGGATCCAGAGTCCATCAGGGCCCTTGGCAGTGATGACACCAGTCACATTCGACACGGTTTGGCCTTTGAGAGGCGAGATGAACTTATTCCCATTTATCTCAGCAATAGTGGTCGCGGAAGAGACGGCAAGGGACGCCGCAAGAGCAATCAGACGGGCGAGAGGAGCCATTTTGCAGAAGTGCTTCGTCCACGAACGCTGTCAATCTGCGGTGCGGCTCCCCTGATCTTATACAATCTATCTCCCTGTGGCGACTATTTTCCCCCTTCCTGCCCAGCGACCAGGTCCGCCGCGCAGGCCAGCCCGCACGCTTGCCTTGTTCCTGGCGTTTGCATCCGCCCCGTTCCAGCGAATTGCCTATGATAGCAGGAGCAACATCCATCATCGGAGTCGCGCGAAGACACGCGAAGACGTCCGCTGCTTGGCGTTGCTGCGCGCGACGACGCGTGTGCGGTCTGATTGGCCAGGAGGGGCCGAGGAGCTGGCCGAATGGGGAAGGTGAGCTGGAGCGGAGATTGGGCGGCGAGGGCCGCGGTGGTGGCTGAGGTGCTGATTGTGGGCCATTGATATGAGGGAGATAACGCACGTGGAGGGTTTGATAGAGGTGCGAAGGTTAGGGGGAGGTGGTGTCTTGTTTTGTGGCGGATGGGATGGATTGGTGGTGGACCAATGGTGAGGCCGCACGTGCAAGAGGTGAGTAGCGATCCCATCATTGCAAGTCCTTTTCTAGTCGTGTGCTGTATCTTCGCAAGGAACCACTCAACTCCAGTTCAGCTGTCAACATACCGACTTGGTTCGAGCAATCGACTGGCAAATACTGTCACGTGAGCAGACCTTCATCGCGCCTTCCGTTGCAACGCAGCAAGCAAGCTTCCTGTCGACAAAAGTAACGGTCTTTACAATTCTGCAAGCACCTTTTGCCATGTGGCACTGCGATTTCTCTGTTCGACCCGTTGTCGATGCGTTTGTCGAACGAACGCACCAGTCAGTAACGAAACGCTCGATTTTGGCTTCTCACATCGTCGCCTGCCATATGCGTTATGTAGTGGACCTTTCTCCAGCCCTTGCGAGTAACCGAGCAATGTACTGATATTGCTTGATAAGAACATAACGCTTTCCATACTGGAAACGCTGGACCGTAAGATGCTATCGCCGATTCATCCACCGTTTTCACACCTTTCGCTCTTCGGCGGCTTAAAGAATAGCTGACTAGGTGACTACTTATACTCACAAGACTACGCATTAGATGCTCGAACTGAGCACCTACGGGTGGATATCTTAGCTACCCACGGAAGGAGAAGAATTTGTTGATCGAGGGTTTGAGAAATCTCGTTGTGCCTGCATTCTATGTCTTGATATTGCGAGGTAGGTATTTAATTTTCTTGGGTCTACGCAAGAGCTAGTAATAACAATTTTCCGTGGCACGATCTGACTCCCAGGTAACATAAAACTTTGGCCACATGGGATCTTTGCAAGAGCCTGGCAGAAGCAACCGCAACAGGTCCTCCACATACCGACACCCACAGCTCAACAATGGCGATGACAGAAAGCTTTCATGACCGTCCCTCGGTCTGGGAGATAGTTCTACCGGCTCGGAGAATAGCAACCGAATCGTACACAAGCACCGCAAGCAATGATGTCAAGCCTTGTAGTTTGTGCCTGAAATGACTAGCCGAACTGCACTGTATGACTCGCATGCGGGGCCCCGGAATCCCCAGCTCGACGCTAACTACATCGACTGGACTTTGAAATATGGAAGAGAGCTTCTCCACGCAGGGAAGAACGTTTATCGCAAACTTCGGTCTTTTCGATGTTTCCTTTGAATAAATTGTCAGGATGTCCAACTTTCTCGATGTTCGTGGGCCTCACCGGCAATTTTCTTCACAATGTCGCTCCTCAAACTAGCCACGACCGTTGCACTTCTCTCAGGCCTCGCTCACTGCCATCCAACTGATACAAAGCGTAAAGATCTCTTGGTTCAAACTAACGAGTTTGCCGTACAAGGAGTCTCCTGGCCCAACACCACTGGTGTCTCCTTCTGGGGTGCAATTCCCTATGCGGAGCCCCCTATCGAATCCCTGCGATTCCGTCCTCCAGTTACCAAACGCTCCTCCAACGCCACAATCGACGGTTCGTGGTTTGGTCCTTCCTGCATCCAATACAACAATGGGCAGAAGACAGTGTACAGCGAGTATCTGACTGGCTTCCTTCTTAGCCCCGGCCAGGCGCAGAGCGAGGACTGCTTGACGCTAAATATATGGGCTCCGGCTGGCGCGAAGAAGGGGGAGAAACTTCCCGTCATGATATGGATACATGGCGGAGGTTTCACCTCCGGCGGCAGCGCAAGCCCCTACAAATACGGAGATCGACTTGCAAAGCAGCAAAACGTGATTGTCGTGGCGATGAAGTACATTTATCCTTCGTGACCTTTCTAAGAGTCTTACTCACATGCTACCAGCTACCGCCTGAACATCTTCGGCTTCCCCAACGCCGCCGCCCTCGACAATCGCAACCTCAATCCCGGCCTCCTGGACCAGCGCAAAGCCGTCGAGTGGACGCACGCCAACATCGCCTCATTCGGCGGCAACCCGGACCAAATGATCCTCTTCGGCCAGTCGGCCGGCGGCATGGCCGTCGACAAGTACACCTACGCTTACCCGGAGGACCCCATCGTGCGCGGCTTCATCGCTCAATCCGGCGCTGCCGTCGGCGGATCTTCCAGCGACTTTGCACACTCCAACTTCACGTACCTTGCTGGGCAGGTTGGATGCGGGCAGGCAGGCGACGACGCACTTTTCGCGTGCATGCAGAAGGCGAACGCATCCACCATCATCTCCGTACTGAACACTTACAACGCCACGCAAAACGGGGGCCGCTCGCTGTCCTTCCAGCCCGCCGCAGACAACTCCACCAGCTTCTCAAACTACACCGACCGTGCGCTCCGCGGCCGCTTCGCCCGCCTGCCCACGCTCTTCTCGCAGGTCGACAACGAAGGCGCGTCGCTCGTGTCGTACGTCCCCACGGGCCCCAACCAGTCCGCCGTAGATGCCTTCACCCGCAGCATCGCTACCTGCCCGCAGGCCCAGGGTGCGCTGGCACGCAGGACCTTCGGCGTCCCCGTCTGGCGGGCAAGGTATTTCGGCGAGTGGCCGAATCTGAACCCGCTTCCGTGGCTGCACGCGTACCACTCTTCGGATATCCCGATGGTGTTTGGGACGTCTAATCTGCGGGGGGCGGATACGGAGGCTGAGAGGGCGACGAGCGGGTACATGCAGGGTGCGTGGGCAGCGTTTGCGAGGGATCCCGAGCACGGGTTAGAGAAGTGGTGGCCAAAGTACGATCCGGCTGGGGAGACGCTTGTGAAGTTGGGGGTTGGGAATGATACCGGGGTTGTGTTTGGGAGGGGGGATGAGTTTGATGGGCTGTGCTGAGAATCTGGATGGTGCATGTATCGATTAGATGGGTGGGTTTGGTGCTATAAACACCGATTGCACGATTACATATATGTAGAACTCTGAACTCAGACCATCAACCTATCCAGCCTCCTCGGCGCCTCAACCTCCCTCTTCCCCAACGCCCCCGTACCTCCAAGTGTGGTATTAGTCGTCTCAAAAAACTCCTCCACAACCCCAAACGCGGTCTTGTCCGTCTGACACACCTTTCCCACCTCCGGCATCTTGCCCTCGTTGAAGTACTCCGCCACCACTTTATCCGTGCACTTGCTCGGATGGTTCTTCACCGCGTGCCCATGCCCATTCTGCACCACCAGCCTGCTGCCGGGGAAGTTGGCCGAGGCCTCGTAAGCGCCGCTGAGAGGCGTGATGGGGTCGTGATTCCCGTTCACGAACAGAATGGGGAAGGAAGTGGTGATGTTGGTCCAGGGACCGGTGTACCGCTCCTTAGCATCGAACTTCCACTGCGCGCACGGCCAGATCTGCGCCCCGAAGCCGTCGGCGAAGGTGCCAGCGGCGGCCTGGGCTTGCGTCCAGGAGAAGGCGTCCTGCGGGGAGGAGGCCCGGAAAGCCCCATCACTACAGGAAATGCCGTGGAAGGCGTCGATGCCCTGGCTCCAGGGCTTCTCGGGGGTAGTGGTGTTGGTTGTGGAGCCGAAGAGTGCGAAGGCAGTTTCCCAGTCACGGCGTAGCGCGATGTCGATGACCTGGCCTAGGTTGGGGAACTGGAGAGGCGTGTATGCGAGACCCAGGATGATTTGCTTGAGGACGGCGTGCGCGGGGACGCGGCCGGGCTGGTACCACTTGGATGGTACGAGGTTCTCAGGAAGATAGATGGGGTCGTTAAAGAGCTCCTCGATCACGGCGCCGAGCTCGAGGTGGAGGTCTTCGGCCGTGGTGTCGGGGCCAGTGAAGTTGGCAAGCTGACAGAGGGTGGGACCAGCAGTAATACATTCGTCGAAGAAGTTGACCACTGTGCGCTCTGTGTCGCGGGTAACGGTAATCCACTGCCCCGAGTGGTAGTCGTCGAAGCGCACGGTGCTGTCGAGCACGATGCGGCCAACGCGGTCCGGGAACATGCCTGCGAATGTTTGGCCCAACACGGTGCCGTAGGAGATGCCCCAGTACTGAAGCTTGTCCTCGCCGAGTGCATCGATGATGGAGAGCATGTCGCGGGCAACGAAGGAAGTGCCGATGTAGGGACCAATGTCCGCCATGCCGGGGGTGTTGGCGCAGTCTTCGGCGAAAATGCCACCATCGTGCCACTGTTTGTTGGCGAGCTGAGCATAGATGTCGTCTATGGGGATGGTATGGTTGTATTCGCCGCGCTTAGTCTTGGAGTCTGTGGTATTGGACGGATTACAAAAGAACGGCAAAGTTCTTCCAGTGCCACTATGACCATCGTTAATGTTGCACATCATGACTGGTGAGGGTACCTACCGAGGATCAAATCCAATGAGATCATGGAAGCCGCCCAAGTCATCGCGATACTGTGAGCCTTGAGTAGCAATGAACTCAACACCACTTCCACCAGGACCACCAGGGTTGGTCAGGATGCTGCCCTTGAAAGGATGCTTATTTGCCTTGACCTTGATCAATTGTAGATCGACAGTCTCGCCATCCTCTGAGTCGTCTGTGTAGTCCAAAGGAACAGTCAAAGTTGCGCAGAAGAGAGGCTCTTTATTTTTCGCAATCACTGCCTTGTATGTGGGAGGGAAGTCAAGGTCGCAAGGTGCCCAATCTAAGGAATCTGTATCGGTGTTGTAACCAGCATCCGTTGGGTATGCCAACCCAACCGATATGAGCAGCGAGCTTGCAATTATCTTCGTGAACATGATGATGACAAGAGAAAAAGATACACAGAATTGTTTGGATGAATAACAAACATACTGGCGAGCAAATGAGTTTAAGTATCCAGCAAACGTACACAGCCGTCATGATGTCGAGCCGCAGTCTGTATTCAGGTGGAGCACCTCTTGGTCGGCCCACCATATGTCCTTGGCAGGCTCAAGCGAAAATGCGCCTTGTTGTGGCAGTGCGGTTCGCCTAACGCCATTTCGCCGAAGCCAACTTCGTGCAGCGAGTACGAGTCTTGGAATCCTCGAAAGGAGACAAATGAAGCGAGAAAACGTTCACCGGGTAGTCGTTGAGGACATATTTTCCGCTCGAAGATGAACCAGGAGCCCGTGATTGAACTAGGCAGTTACCTACTCCCTTAGCAGATGTCACTAACCGCTTTTGGTAATGTTACTGAATATGGCTAGCGGCATCTGCGGTGGATACTTGAATGTTATCTTTGTTTGCTTGCATCAGTCTCCTCATTGTCGTAGATTGTTTCACCACAAATGCCTAAAATGCTCTGGCGTAACAGTTACCGACAACGTTAGGATTAATCGCAACGAATATGTGAGCTGTATAATCTTGTTCTCCACATCTATAAATGGACATTCTGAGTGTGTCATTACGAGATGGAAAGAAGCCATAGGCAAGATGTGTGGACAAAGTCAGCCCATCGCACAGCCACAAGTCAACCCCACATTAACATCTCTTCTCCCATCGATTGGTCTGGGTCTCGGTCTCGGATCGCATTGAGCTACTCGTTTCGTAGTAGACTAGTAACAACTTGAATGCGGGAACACAAATGGCCAAGCCATGCAATCAGTTCACCTGCCGGTGTGGTTCCTTATAATTAGCGCATTGGAGCTTGGAGTCCCAATCCGGTACAGCAACCGTATTACAGGGAAGCTACCTGCTAACAGCATGAGTGACTGGAACGGCCAGCGTGGAGAGCCGTAGTTTTACTCATTGCGATAGAGATACGCTGACCAGACTTTCTCGAGACCGTCTGGCACTTCTGGAGAATCTAATCTACTGAATACTGCAATGTCAGTCTTTTGCAGAGCTGTTGGGTGTTCTGCATGTTGGTCTTCTTCGAAAACCACTCGGTACCGCCGAAACAAAGACTTCAAGAGGAAACTATCAATTTCGGTACCCTTTGGATCGCCTTCGAGAAGAAAATCACCGAGTAATGTGGAGCGCTCTGGGCACCTATCCCTATTACCTTCCTCAATCTTACTGACAAAGATGTGAGCTAGAAGGTTGGCGAAGACCGCTCGCCTCACCTGAAATAGAAGTGATGGATCGGAGTATGTTCGAGGATCCCTGGAGCTTCCATCTCGCTGGCCAACAAAACCTCGCTGCATCTTGATGAGAAGATGGACATCTTCATTATAGGCACGAAGGAGCTTTTGACATTCGAGAGATTCGAGTACTGTCATGGCGTATAATATGTCAGAACAGTAAGGTTGAGTAGGTTTGTGCTCCAAACGAAGGTGGTATGTGTACCCATGACCATTGTAGATCCATTTGAGGATGAACGTTCGATCGCTGAATCCCGGGACATCCTGAGACGTGAGCTTTGTTGACAGGCCCGTGGTATCTTCGTGTGGAACGGTCGGAAATAAGTCGATACCATACGCAGCTAGAATCCAGCAAACGAAATCAGATAGAAGTCTACTGACTTCTTGAGACTCTATATGATCGAGTCTAGAAAACCCTCTAGTAACGTTAATGCTCAAATTGTGTAGTATCTCTGAGACACTCCAGTACCAGGCGGTTCTGTCTAGAATTTCCCCTGGGATATGGCATCTGAAAGCCTGTGTGAGCCCGTGGTACCTGCCGAAAAGGCCCGGTTTTCTGGGTACAGAGTTGATAAAGGCCTCGGTCCGTATCAACAACTCTTCGGTACTGATTGTGTAATCGACTTCGAAATCGAAGGGCACTGGAAGCACTCCCAGCATGGCATAAATCCTGTCGTGTATCTGCCCGCATTCTTTGAACTCAAGGGTTTGCAAAATATCTGCCAGGGCTCCTTGGGGTGACTTTTGAGGGTAGTAACTACGCACTCCATCGTCACCACCTCATCTGTCTTTGAGCTCATCAAGCTCCGCTGGCAAATTGCTCAAAGGATAGCGCGCATTCAATTTCTACCACAGTAGGTCCGAGAGATAACGGAGTTCAACGAACCTTTCCCAAGTGCATATCTAGCCCCCACACATGACTGAAACCCTCTTTGACAAGACAATCTCCTGTACTATCGAAACACGTATGAAGTATGTGCGGCCGTAGAGGTCGGAAACACTCAGCTGCTTTTTCTCCGTTTCGGGTACGTATACTTTATCATCGAATGCCAGGTCTGTCTCCGCAATCTCAGGACCAATCCAGGCAACCGTTCGAAAGGCTGAACAAAAAATATCCCTCATCATGGCGACCTGATGACATTTCTCCGGATCATCGGCTTGATTAATGCAGACAGCATCAATCCAGAAAAAAGGTGCATCAGCTACAAACAACGAGTAACAGAAAAGGTGCGATTGAAATTCTCGAAGACTTAACAGTGCTTCCCAAAGGTTACGGCGTATTCGAAAGGCCATCCCATTCAAGCGAACAATCCGCGGCCTTTTCTTTCCTTTCCACTCATAAGAAAGGGCTACAAAGTCAGGACTTTCCTCCAAGTTGTAGGTCTGCGAGGTGAGTTGTATCAGACCGGGCCCAGGAAGGATCTGCAAGAGGCGGATCTCACGCGTGCATTTCGCAAGCGGGGTGTACAGGGTCGACATTGCTGATCAAGTGTATCAATGAGCAGTTAAAGACTCACGACAAGCTCTCGACAGCAGGAGTCCAGGAGACTGTAAACTATGTCTGTAGTATAGTCTGTTGGGGTAATGGGGTGGAGTTTCGAACGAAATAAGTATCTCTACCTACCTCAGGGCAGTCGAGTCATGTGCTTGCCATCCTGCATGGCGCTAGCGTGTAGGCTGCAGTCGCAAGGCTGAGAATCATTGCTGCACCTTGTCAGCTCCGGGCGACCGCTTGGCAACCTGCAGGACTGAGCTGGCGCGAAATCAGGCTGGTATGTCGATTGGTGTACAGTGCAGGATTGCAGAGCTCGATAAGATACTAGTGATAAGAGCATCCTCTGCTGATACGACAAGGTGGAGTGGAGTTGAACGAAGAAGTCATGATCCAGAGCATGGGGAAAGGATGCCAAACGAAAACGCACAAGTCCTAGTTGGGGACGGTGGATAGGCCGAGTCTCACGTCCTGCGAAGGAGATGGTATCGAGCCACGCAAGTGATCTGTGCGGCTTCCAGGTCATGGAAAAACACGTGTGTGACTGGAGACTGGCTCCTTCTTGCTGTGGTGGCTTGCTCCTTCCAAGGAGACAAAACACTCGTATCTGCACTGGGGTCCCAGACTATTCAAAGATTAGAGATCGGTATGTGAAGAATGAGATGCTATGCTCTTCTTTGCACGAGCGCCTACTGAGATGCTTTTCGTGTCCAACTTGGTAGATTCTTACGACAGAATTTGCGCTAAATCCCTATCAAATGCACACAGCTAGCCAGGGGGCACCTCGCACTTTCCATTGCACTGGCTTGGTAACTTCCTCCCTCCGCTCGCCCGCTGACTCGCCATTCCCTTCTCTCTCTCCCACAGACACCCCCTCAGTGCACGCCTAACCCACTCGGCGCACGGCTGCTCCCCGCCTCGCTCTCCTCGGTCGAGCGCTCCAGATCGACCATCCGCAGCGCCTCCTCCACGCTCTTCACAAAATGCCTCCTGCCCCCGCACGCGTCGACGATGCCGCTCCGCTCGAAGAGGCGGTACACGTCGCTCCGCGCGTGGGGGACGCGGCAGAAGAACACCCGCACGTCGCGGGCGCGGTACGACGCCACTATCTCAGACAGGACTTGTGCGCCAGCACCGTCGAGCGAGGTGACGCCGTGCACGTCGAAGACGACGTTCTTGTTGTGCTCGCGGCGGCGGATGCGAGGTAGGGCTGGGTGCGCGGCCGATGTACCATGGTCTTCCAGACGGGCCAGTCTCGCTCGCAGATTGCCCGTGTTGGCAAACGTAAGCGGTTCGGGGATCTTGACGATCAAGCAGCCTTCGACGAACTCCAGACTATCGGGGTCGAGTTCGGCGTTGGCGAATTGATTGGTTGTGCCCGGCACGCGACCCAGGATCTGGATGCGTGGGCGGACGGAGTGTTTGATCAGTTTGAGCAGGGAGAGCCCGATGCCGACGCCAATACCGCGCTTGAGGTCCCAGATGATGGTTATCCAGAAGATCAGACCCATGAGTAGGAGCTCGGACCAGCCGCGGATGCGGAGGAAGAATTTGATGTCGTGGGGGGCTTCTTCGACGAGGGAGTAGGCGACCACGCTGACCATGGCGCAGAGGACGCCCTTAGGGAGGTAGTAAAAGTAAGGAAGCAGGAAGATGGTGGAGAGGATGGTGATGAGCGAGAGGAAGATGTTGGACATGGGTGTCAGACCGCCGGTGGAGGCGTTGACCTTGCTACGTCCGTAGCCGCCGAATGCAGGCAGCGCCATAAAGAGGCCACCCGTCATATTGGCCGTGCCCAGCGCGATGAGCTCGCGGTTGGCGCTGAGGGGAAGCTGGACCCCATCTTTTTGCATGTCGCCGCTGCCAAGGGATTTGGCGGCCACGCTGGACTCGAAGAAACCCAGCAGCGCAATGATCAGGGCCGTGTTGACTGCATCGCCGACGTACTTCACATGCGAGGTGTCGAAGGGGAAGTGCACGGAGAAAATGCTGCCGCTGGAGTTCACATCGCCCAGCACAGCGAGGCCGTGCTGATCCAAGCGGTAGTGCCAGGTGAGCACTGCAGAGAGGACTACGACGACGAAACGATCTGGGATATATGCGACGTTGGGGTAGCGCGGCTGAAGACGCTTCTTGAATTCACTGAGAATAGTCAGCACGACGTTCAATCATCCTTTGGAGAAGTCTTACCGGAAGAACATGATGATGCCAAACGCAGTGAAGGACATGGCGCATGTGAGCTTATGCGCACGGTGGATGTTCTTGACGAGGAAGACCAGTTTGTCCAAGGAGCTGCCATGAGCTACATGCTTAGCCGCCAGGCGCGCAAGTCCAGTTTCAGGAATCAGTTGGTCGATGAAGATAACAACACCAATAGCACTAATAAAGCCTCTCAAAAACGGGCGGCTAAGCACATTATCCAGAAATCCCAGACGGAAGAGACCAGCAATGAAGATGAAGGCGCCGGCCATGCACGTGACAATACCAGCAATCTCGGCATTTAGCCTACCGTCCGTCTCACCAGATGTGCCCTTCGAGATGTTTTCACGCACAATCTCGCCAACCAGCAGCGACCCAGGAGCTTCGGGGCCGACAATCATCTGCGGACACGTTCCCATAATAGCGTAGATCATAGGGTTGATAGCGAAGCTATAGAGACCGTGGACGGGCGGCAGATGGGCCAGATTGGATGCGTACGACAGAGCCATGGGGATGTAGAACGATGCCATAGTAACGGCAGCAATCAAATCGCCCTTCAAATAGCGCCACTTGTACTGCCTGGTCCAGTTGAGGACGGGAAGGTAGTACTGCAGGTACATCATGCGCTGGCTCTTGATGCCGTGGCGCTCAGCGAGCCAGCGCGTGGTGCTCATCTTCTGCCTGTCGCTACTGTTCATGACACTCTCGGCAAAGGCATCGCCCAGCAAGGCGTGTGTAGCATCAGCGGCCTCTCCCTCGCCCGCTGCCGAACGTGATAGTCCCGGGAAGGCGCCGCCGAAGCTGTTGTCCGAGTGGATGCTGCCGGCAAAGCTGCCATAGTTGCGAGCCACGCCTGGGCGAGGGTTCCATTCGTCTCTTTGGGCTGCCTCGAGCAATCTCGAGCGCACGTGAGGCTCGCTGATGTCGACTTCGACGATGCCGTCATGGTGAGGCGTTTCAGTAGAGTCGTGGGTCGAATGTGCAGAAGCATTCGTCCCATGTTCAGTGGGCTGGATGCCCTTGGCCGAGATATCGACCTCGTATGAGGCAGTGTTGGCGGGGGTCTGCTGCTGCTCCTCCTCGTAGTACGACTTGCGGGGGTGCATCGTCGCTTCGGGGCTGCTCGAGCGGTCCGAGGGCGCATGTGCCTGTCTCAGCTGGCTGGGCGTGGCAGGCGTGTGCGGGTGACGGGCGCTGGCACTCGACGAGTCGCGCGAATGGCCTCTCGAAGGCGCATCTTCGAGCTTGGGAGGCATGGCGGTCAAGCTTCGCGGGCGTCAGGCTTCGCGTGCTGCAAGGGAAGGCTCAGGCTGGTGCTGCTCTCGACCGCGGGTTCAGCGCAGCGTGGGAACGAGATGGCAGGGAAACGGGTGGACTACTACTACTGCCGCAATCATCACGCCTGTGTTTCGCAGCGAGCGGGACCTGCGCCTTTTAGCATGGTCGTATTTCTGAGGATGCTAGATCCTTAGCCGATTACCGCAGGTTAAGCCTTTCCCGCAGCTGCATGCCGTTGCGGCGGCGGTCAGTCGCCCATCCAATGCACGTGCGCTACCTAGCTACCTAACCCAGCCAGCAGAGTCCAGACTAGACCCCACCACCGACGGGCCATGTCATAGCTGCCATGTGCGAGAATAAGAGCACTCGGATTGGCCTGTTTGAGAGCATCGCAACATGTTTATTTTTTACCACACAGGGTCTTGCGCTGGCCACGCCGAACAGCGGCCTTGCGGTGGGTGGCGACTGGTGCTGCCCTGCAGTAGCGTGCCTCTCGGAGTGCAGAGCGGCGCTGGAAAAAAAGGCGGGAGTCATCGTCATTTGACTCCGCGTAAACTCCACGCTCCGATCTGCCTCCACATAGCTTGACTGCTGCTCCCTTAAAGTACTACTATATAACCTCTGCTGCAGGCCAATTGCCCCCGTACACCCTTCATACACCCTCCTTAGACCCTCTCTACCAACATCACACCCACACCACCATGTCGTTCCCTACACTGCACGCCCGCGCCGAGGCCAAGCCCTTCGAGCACCGCTCCTGCCTCACACCCACCACCACCAAGAAGCTGATCGCGGCCGGCTACAAGGTCAACGTCGAGCGCAGCCCCACCAACCCGGACTATGAGCGCATCTTCAAGGATAGCGAGTTTGAGGAGGCCGGCGCCACACTCGTCGACGAGGGCTCGTGGACGAAGGCCCCGCGCGACCACATCATCATCGGCCTGAAGGAGCTGCCCGAGGAGGACTGGCCGCTCGAGCACACCATGGTGCACTTTGCCCACTGCTACAAGCAGCAGGGCGGCTGGGAGAAGGTCCTCGCCCGCTTCCCCCGCGGCGGTGGCACCCTCTACGACCTCGAGTTCCTGCAGGACGAGTCGGGCAGGCGTGTTGCCGCTTTTGGCTACCACGCCGGTTTTGCTGGCGCCGCGCTGGCCATCAAGGTCAGCCAAACCCACTGTCGAGCCAATGCCTTTCAGTCAATGCTAACATGAACGTGACCAGACCTGGGCCTGGCAGCTCACCCACCCCAACGGCGAGCCCCTCCCCGGCATTGAGACCTTCACCGAGGGCCGCGGCTACTACAACACCGAGAGCGATCTGATCGCGCAGCTGAAGGAGGACGTTGCCGCCGGCGAGAAGGTGGCTGGCCGCAAGCCCACGAGCCTGGTGCTCGGAGCTCTGGGCCGCTGTGGCTCAGGCGCCGTCGACCTGCTGGAGAAGGTCGGCTGCGGCGAGATCAAGAAGTGGGATCTGGCCGAGACCAAGGAGCGCGACGGGCCGTACCCGGAGATCATCGAGTCGGACATCTTCGTCAACTGCATCTACCTGTCCAAGCCCATCCCGCCGTTCGTCGACCGCGCGAGCCTCAAGAGCCCCAGCCGCAAGCTCAGCGTCGTCTGCGACGTCAGCTGCGACACCACCAACCCCCACAACCCCATCCCCATCTATGACATCAACACCACATTCGACAAGCCGACCGTCAAGGTCGACGTCGAGGGTGACGGGCCCACGCTGTCCGTCATCTCCATCGACCACCTGCCGTCGGCCCTGCCGCGCGAGTCGTCCGAGGCGTTCAGCAATGCCTTGCTGCCCAGCTTGATGGCCCTCAAGGACCGCGCTAGCACCCCTGTCTGGCAGGGCGCCGAGAAGCTCTTCCAGGAGAAGGTGCAGACGCTGCCCGGCGGTGTGCCCAAGAAGGAGGCATAGACGGACGTGCTCGAAAAAAAGGATTACCATGACTAGACAAAACGCATAGATTAACGCGACCATACAAATGACGAACAAAATTTCACTACACGAGCTCTTACTACACTACGGCGGAAAAATCCATTACCATGCTGATGCGATGAAGCTAATGATTGCAGTGATGGGCCGCACGGACCATTGAATAATCTGTGTAGGAATCTCCTGCGCACTCAACTAAAAACAAATGGAAACAGTGCTCGAACTGAACCGTCCACACGCTCGCCTCCTCTTCTCTTCATACCTCGAGGCGCCAAAAGATGGCAAAAACATACAACAGCGGGTATTCGCTAGTGGTCACCCACCTAACTACTAATCCGCCGGTACGTTGCTTAAATAGGGCTGAGCGAACGGGAAGCCTTGTTTTCAACGTCCTATGGTCGTATGTATTATTTCGATCAAGTTCAGATATAATAAACACGGAAATGAGTTCCTGCTGATCTACATCACTCCTACCGCACAGAGACCGCCCTTGTATAACATCTACGTCTAGCGAGACCCAGCACTGTATGCAGCCGGTATCCGTCTCGTAACTTGTCAGTAGAAAATCACATCACCAGTGCATTACCATGGCCGTACCATCCAAAACACTGCACATCGACATCGCAGACTACAAGACCGAGATAGAAAAATGGACCATACTTCTGGAGCGCACGAACTCATGGGAAACGCCTCGACGCGTCACGGTAGCGCCGTCCACAAAACCCCCAGGCGAAACCGAGCACGACATGATAATATTGGGAGACTCCATGTTGGAAGACTCCGACGGACAAGGTTTTCAACAAGAGTTCAAAGCCAATGTTCTGATAGAACTCATCCGCAAGCTGCCGTCGCTCTGCAACCTAGAGTGGCAGACCAATACGCTCTTGATGCCGCCTTTGCTTCAATTCCTGCGGGATGAACTTCCCAGCTGTAGCCTCCATCTAAAGCCTTTACACATAGGGTATGACGCTAAACCGTTGTATGTGCGTTCCGTTCTATCTCTTCCCAGCCTGTGGACAATATGGTTTGATAGAAGGTTCGATGGTGCGGTTGAGAAGATCGTGCAGCATATGGCACGCGCTTCAAACGGGAATGTTCAAGAAATCCGCATCTACTGCGGTTCCACTGGGGCGGCGCCATGGGGGCAACCCCTTCCCGATATGTGGGAGGAGGAACTCGCAGCGCCTGATGGGCCACGCGGGCGAGTCCAGTCTTTGCAACTGACTGGAACAGAACGCGCAGATAGGGACCACCTCGATACATGGGCGCGACACATGGAGTTCAGCCACCTGAGCACTCTCAGCTTGGAGATATGCGTTACAAGGGCAGGGCTGGAGACCTTGACCAGTCTTCCCTTGCAGTCTCTCCACTCACTAGAGCTCGTTCTCGACTGGAGCGACAAAAGCGACGAATACAACACTGCGTTACAAACATTCATCTGCAACCTCCCCTGCCTGTCCCACTTCCGTCTCACAGGAGACCTCCCCCCTCCAACCCTACAAGCCATCCTCTCTCACCTAGATCCAACCCTACACACCCTCTGTCTGGATCCCGAAACCGCCTTCGATCCTCACACCATCACATTGCTAACGGACAGGTGCACCCACGTCCGCACCCTCGGCCTCCCCATCCGCCGCGCGTGGAACAAACCGGGCTTCGACACGGCCATCCTACAATCCCTAGGCCGCCTCCCTCACCTCACCACCCTCGACCTCACCCTCGACGCCTCGGACCGCACCCTGCTCTCCGCTCCCGAGACGAAACTCGCCCCCTCTTCTCCCTCCTTCTCCCCCTTCGACAACCAACAATATTCAAAAGACTTCTCCTCCGGCAAAGCAGTCCGCAACGGCCACATCCGCGACGCCATCATCAACTCCGCCGTCGATGCCCGCCTCGCCACCACCGCCTTCGCCACCATCCTCTCCGGCGCCCCAGAAGGCCACACGGCTCCCCTGCGCTGCCTGTCCATTAAGGTAGAAGGGGGCGGGCATCTCGGCATCAGCTCCATCAATGGCGGGGCGAGCGGGGTCGCAGACGAGGTAGGGAAGGAGTGGGTTGTTGAGCGCGCTGCTGGGCAAGGGGGAGAACTCAAGGCGCGCTGTGTGGGGGAGCTGAACGAGTACCTTGAGCCAGGGGATCTGCTGGGTTGGGACGTGAGCCCTGTGTTTCGCAGTGTGTGGCCTGGTGAGGGCGACTGGTTTGAGGAGTGGTGTGCGTTTCCTCTTAGCTAGTGGGAGAGGGGGGGGGGGGGGGGGAGGGGGGGGGGCGGGGGGGTGGGGGGGGGGGAGGGGGGGGTTTCTTTTTTTTTTTTTCTTCCACCACTCAAGAGTGGTAACACACACCGCCCTCGCCGGACGCGTGCACCCGGCGCGCCATGCGCAGCGGGGAAAACAGGACGGGACATAGCGCCTTTCACTCGCCGAAAACACCCACCCCGCACCGGACCCACAACCTATCAAC